>DVZL01008583.1:0-10176 GCA_018236625.1 Lasaia peninsularis | reverse complement strand
ATAATATAAAACAAGTGTCTAGTTTGCTAAGTTAACCCCGTAAGAAGTAGTTGCCGGACACGTCTTTTAAAAGAGACATTTGAATGCAATTCCTTTAATTGAGATGGAAGGTTATTCCATAGACGGGAAGCCTGAATAGAAAATATTTGTAAGAAACGTAGACACAATCCTATTAAATAGGTAGCATACTCTTTGCCATTAGTTTTTTAGATGTTATCAAGTTTTTAATGTTTCATATATAAAGAGCAAAAAGGGAACCCTATTACGGATACACCTCTGTCCGTCTGTCTGTCAGTTAGTTACCAAGCTGCACCTCATGAACCGCAATAGCTAGACGGTTGAAATTTTCACAAATGATGTATTTCTGTTGCCGCTATACCAGCATATAATATATAAAAGTTGCTCCCATGCGTTAAATGTATTTTTTTGTCGTTTTACAGATAATAGATAGTACGGAACCCTTCGTAGGCGTGTTAGACTCGCACTTAGTAGGCTATTTTTTTAAAACCTAGAGCTAATCTTTTACGTAGCAAGCAGTTGTATTCGAAGCAAAAATATAGAGCTTCCTCTCCGTGCTATTTTTTAAATTTAATATTATCAGCTCTGACAAAAATCTGTCGATGAAGTGATACTTCAACACGTTAAGGGTGAGTTTTAAAGTCAATTATTTTTATGAGAAAGCTAAAAAAATAATGAAAGATTGACTAAACATAATAATATATACAGTGTGGATAACTGTAGGTATAATGTCTATTGTTTGGTTTTACCAAAAAACATTGAAATCACACTAACAATTAGAAACTAGTATTCCAAGATAGAGAAAGGTGCTTTCTACGTAGGTGAGGGGGAATTACATAACAAATAGGAAGAGAGAAAATCAATTCCACATAAGTTTCCTTTCCTTATGAAGTAATTCTAGTAAACATGATTAATCATCCAAAAAGCAATCAAAATCACAATACGCGGAGTCGATTGACGCGAAGTTATTACGAACAAAGCGGCCTCTTGTTGGAGGTGTGAGGGCTCACAATTTGTTCCACTATTAATTGACTAGTGTTTCGACAGTTGAAAGGCAAAACTGATTAAGCGACAAAAACATCAAAAACAAGCAATAGCTAGAAAGTTGTATTTCAATTTTTTTTATCGGATAAGACAGCGAACAGACACACGGATCTCCTGATGGTGAGAGACAAGCGTAGTCTATAAACACCATAAATGTTGTAGGTGAGTTACTGTCTTTTGGCCGGTGTGTTAGGCCTGATGTGTAGGTCTACCGGCTACCCTAACTTCCGAACCGGAATACGACAGTGTTATTATAGCGGCAGGAATAAGTAAGATCCCTGGACGAATTACTGCAATCTCTCATCAATGGTCTCGTTGGAAATTACCTTGTTAACCTATGCTCCCCTGTTACGAGCTGCCTGGTACCAATTTAGTCGTTTGTTAGTTTTGTCATTTCACCGTCGATTTGATTCCACCTTTGATTTAACGGCTTAGATTATTTTTTTTAGAATTTTATTTAAGAAATGTATAAAATAAATCAATTAAAGAAAATCGCGGACGAAGTCGCGGGCACAGCTAGTAATAAATAAAATTGGACTGCGTGTTCGTGAATTTATCCTTCCTTCCACGAAAACTTCTAATGTAAATTGACCATAAACTTTGGTAAACCCGCTGCCAAATTTCGTCACGATCGGTTTTGTAGTTTCGGCATGAATTACGGCCGGTATAGAGACAAACAGACCGATAGGCCGACGGCAATTATAAAAATGTGTATGACGTATTATTTTTTAAATATCTTCAATGTACATAATTCACTGTTCTACAAATGTATTATGTGTATAGATATTCGATAAATATTTTCTTATTATGTCGTGAAACCTCTTAACTGTAATATTCCAGAACATGATCTTGCTCTCTGAATGGTTATAAACTTTAAATTGGTTTGATGTCAATTCTAAGTAATATTAATGCGAATATTTGTATGTGTGTGTTGAATACTTCCTCTTTACCACATGGGGTGTGCCCTTATTTCGATTAAAGATACCAGTTTGATAATCTGAATAGTGAAAACCAGTTAAATAAATTCAAAAAATCACAGAGAACAGTGTTTTGGGGTACGCAGTAGGCACGTTCATATTTTTAGTGTAGATGTACCCAACAAATAAAGGACCAATGCAACGAATCTAATGGGAATTGGAACAGGAAATACATTAAAAGTAAAAAAGGTTTTAAAACAATATTTCATTTAAAGGTGCTAAAAATAATAAAATAGACTTTTAAATATCTTAACATATAATAAAAATGTAAAAGAGTGAATTGTTATTATTTTTTAAAATAATAGGCCGAGGCAACTAAAAACAAGCAGTAAAACATATTTTTCGTATTTTTAGAATTCTTGTCTGTTTGTCTAATTGTCTTCTGTTTTGTTTTCTTACTTTTATTTCAATCACCACTGTCTGTTTCATTGTGTTAAAAGTTTCATGTGTAATATTAATAAAATTTGATGTCTAAGTAATATGAAAAATATTTTGAATTTTAATAAATGTTTTTTTTCCTAAGATTTATTTTCTAAAATTGTTCTCGATGGATTGGTATAAGATTTAGTGCTAATTTCGATTATATTTCTGTTAAAAAACTTAATTTATTACTTTCTTCGACTGTGCAAAAAGGCGATTATTTCGCAAAATTTGTTTTCTAAATTCACACACACTACAAATTGATTAGCAAGATTAAATAGAAGTTTATAATAAAGTACCTGATTTATATACTCTCTACCAAATTATTCCCTCAATGCTAAGGAGTGTGACGTCATAGAATTTTCCCCACTAATTGGCTTGATGACATGCAACGTTCTTACATAAGAGGAATACGCGGGAAATACAAAACTCTCGTATTCACCGTGGCAATCACCTTGGGAACATTATTCAAACTGCAGAAGCTGAATTTAATTTTTAGTACAATCATTTACATCTCTGATCTAGAATGTTACATAAAATTACAAAAATAATGCTAAACAAAACGGCCAAGTGCGAGTCGGATTTGCGCATGTAATAATGGCAAAAAAAATCATGTTTTATGTTTGGGAGCACCCTTTATACGTTTTTTTAAGTATTTGTTGTTAAAGGGCTGGTAATAGACAGAGAGAGACAGCGCAGTCTCAGTAATATGGTTCCATTTTACCCCTCGGGTACGGAATCCTAAAAAACTGAGGTAATGCACATAATGTAATCCTTTTTTGAAGTCAGTTGAAAATAAATTAAGGACATAAGTGCCAAAATAACGATCGAACCAAAATACAATACGTCACATATATCCTGCTTTTGATTGTGTCAGCTCCCTCGGGAATCAAACTTATGAGCTGCAAATATCCGATACCCGCGACATACTACGACCTCATTTTATTCCAACAACACAATATTCCCAAAGCAAAAAAGATTTCTCTATAAGTTGTGTCTGCGTACTCTTAATAATATTGACGGTGTCGTATACTCTTAATAACATTAATAAGAAATACATCAAAAAATAGATTTTTATCGTTGCAATGAAATTATGAGTCCATTCACTGTTAGTGGAATAATCTAGAAAAAAATCCTATAATTCCATTAACGCAGTCCTTCTCGCGATTGTCGTGTTCCAATTCAAAAAGCAAGAGGTTTTACACCACAGACTTGGGTTTGCACTCCAATAAGCGCTATGTTTTCCTTACCATAGATATCCGTCTCCATGTTTGTCTTTGGATCCCAAAAAATAGAATTCAATATTTTAATTAAAAATGGTATTTTAGAAAAATATATTTTTTTAATTATTTAATTTTTTTTTCAATCAAACATATTAACGTTGAATGCGTTTTTCCGTTAACTGATATATAGTAATTAAAATATAAACTACGATCACAAAGCTCAAGAAATCGGTCCGATAGTGCTTTGGACCCTGACCTATTTTCTATAGGACTCACTTCTTTGTATTCCGTTAGCAACTACACCGAACTTAATTAGGTTTTTTCGTTATTAATGGACATAATAAACATTGGCTGATCTTATATTAGTTTGGGGTGTGTTTTCATTAATATTTTGCTCTATATATTCTACATATTATATTTAATTTGTTTTAATATTATATTCATTATTATCAGCCATTATCTATACAAATAAATAAAATTTGAGTGTTTGTATGTAAATTAAAATTTCCGTTTTTAACTTAATGCATATGGATATTTACAAGGTACTTATACCAAAACAATATTTATTAGAATTTTTGTCTGTTTGTACCCGCTAAACTCTAAAACAACTGGACTGATTTTGACGGGGCTTTCACTGGCAGATAGCTGCTGATGTAATAGGAAAGGCTTTAGGCTACATTTATTTTAGAATTTTGTTTTAAAAATATGTAAAATGAAACAAATAAAAACGCGGACAAAGTCGCGGGCACATCCAGTCGATATATATAAAAGAAAGTCGTGTTAGTTATACTATTTATAACTCACGAACAGCTGAAGCAATTGGACTGAAAATTAGTGAGGAGTTAGCTCAGAACTAGAAGACAGTTTTCATGAAATTTTGAGTGCATATCGGGAGTTCTGGGTAACCTCTATGTGCGGGTGGTACGAAGTTCCTTTATATAAGTAGTAGTTGATAATAATCGTAGACATTAGCCGACACAATAACTGCACTAGTTTAATTAAAACGGGTTCAAATGGTTTCCTATTCGAGGATGTTTAACGCTGTTGCCAAACTGAGTCCCAATTGGCTGGAATC
Source organism: Lasaia peninsularis (assembly GCA_018236625.1). Taxonomy (NCBI): domain Eukaryota; kingdom Metazoa; phylum Arthropoda; class Insecta; order Lepidoptera; family Riodinidae; genus Lasaia; species Lasaia peninsularis. The sequence goes on along the minus strand of DVZL01008583.1, from coordinate 5,419 downwards.
TGATTGAGGTACTGATAGCTGTTAATTGAAATTTCGATGCGAAAGCAAGATAAAAGTTACGGTTCAGAATTTACGTATACTACCAACTTTAAAGCTCAGCATCACTGTTATGGTCTGTTTACTGCCTTAGCAATGTTGTAATTATACGAAAACATATCATCTCTATTTTTTTTATTTATTTAATATCCACAAGATTAAAAACAAAGTAATCTTAACAACATACCTCTTAGACCACAGAGGTCCTTATAAGGTGTATTTAGTATATTTAGTTATTTAGAAATAAGAACTAAAATGGGCATACATATTATATTATTCAGTAAAATAAACTAAAATCACTGAAATAATAGAAATCGATTCAGTCAGTTTTACGTGATTAAGGACAAATTAACAGACGGAAAAACATATATATAATACTTCGGCCACAGGGTTGTGATTACTTCAATGGTGTCTATAGACCACACCTGTTCGCCCATAAAAATACATTTCTAGGATTTCGTACCCAATGGCTAAAAACAGAATCCTATAAAAAGACTTCACTATCTGTCTGGCTGTATTTCATAAGCTGTACCTAATAGCTGGAAAGTTGAAATTTTCACAACTAGCATATTTCTGTTGTCGCTATAACAACAACAAATACCAAAAACAGAATAAAATAAATATATAAAGGGTGCCCAAAAAATACAAAACGTGTTTTTTGCCGATTTTTGTAGATATGGTAGGAAACCTTCGAGCGCAAGTCTGACCGGCCGCTTGGCCGGTTTTATTGTAGACCCCGTAGTCATCTGTGTAGAATAGGCCTTTCTACTAGGCAGCTCGTAACAGACGTGCATAGGTACCTATTACATTTCTCCTCTTCTCTTTTTATTTCTATTTAAATTACCAAGTTCCACAACAAATCATTATGTAAAGTTTATAAAAATAAAAATATATTTATCGTTAATAGTGTGAGCTGGTCCTTATTTATTGAATATGTTCAATCCTCGTTCAATCAGATAAAATTAAGCGCCGCATCGAGGTGTTAGCGTAACTTGTGACTTCTCTATGGATATTGGAATTTATCTGAAACTTTCATTATATTATGAATTCTGATGAGCTCATGCAAATTGAACATAAAAACCTTTTTAGGTTTCTGTAACCAAATCGTTGAAACAGAACAAAAATACTAACACTCCGCTGTCCTTCTTTCTGTCTGTCTCTCTTGTGAACCATGACAGATATAATAGGTATTTGTGTTGTCGTTATAACAACAAATATAAAATACAGAATAAAATTAATATTTAAAGAGGGATCATATACAACAAACATGATTATTTGCCGTTTTTACGAATAATGATACAGAACCCTACGTGCCCGAGTGTAATCCATAGTTTTTTGGTTTCTACGTTATTAAAAATAGTAAGGGAATTAAAACATATGCCGACATTAAATAAATATCTTCTTTGGAAAGAGACAATCGGCTAATTTCAGCTTCGTTGAGCGTTATCTCTGTCGCACGAAATACTAACAGTCCGGTATCTATTATGTTAAAACAATTATGATTTGCTTCTTTTGATAATTCTTTGTTTCGATTGTCTCTTTACACATTGACGATGTGTAATTTATCGCCGGGTACTATCACCTTGTTTCCATCATCTATCATGTTATGGAATCTAAAAATTATAATCGTCACTAGTGTGCGTTGGGCCTTAGTTAACGGATGTATTCAATTTGTTCGCCATCAGATAAAAGTTAAACATAGGGTCGATGAGGTGTCGGTGAAACTTGTGACTTCGGATTGGGAATTGGATTCTATCTAAAACTTGGATAATATCAAATATCATGTGCTAATATCAAATACTGAGAGGATTAGGCGACTTTGTCCGTATTGCATTTTTTAAATCAATTAGACCGCTTTGTTGGCGAAGCGGATGGCTTATTCGCCTAAAGCTACCCATTAACCGCGAGGCCGAGCCTTTTCAATTCTCGACGGGGACAGACATTTGTGTGATGATCATAAATGTTTGTATTTCCGGGTCAGGGTGTTTATTAAATGTATTCTGGTATACAATAATATATAAGTATCTCTATATATAAATATCGTTAACTAACACCCATAACACAATCATGTCATTTATTTACTTTGGGGTTTGATCAATTTGTGTGTATTGTCAAAGGATATTATTATATAAAAAAATCTATTCTTTTATTTTGACTTTGGATTAAGGATTGGGTCTGGTTTCCCTTCTGGGTTGCAGATATCAGATGGTAGTCTTTGTGTGTGAAAACTAGCACCCTTTTCAAATCTCCTGGAGTAGATATTCGGCACCAGTTAAATCTAATAGAGTAACGGGATAAGACTACGACGAAGAAGAAAGGCGATAGAGTCATCTCTACATTTTTATCATGATTTTAAACAAAAAGAAAATTATGATTTTGCAAACTACACCCAAAACAGTAATCGACTCGATCGAGCAAGACACACAATTCACTCTTAACGTACGTTACGCTTCACAACCGAAGCATCTTCAGGAGAACTAGACTGCATTCCAAGATTATAGAGTATTTGTTTAAATAAGGATTCCCGGAAATTAACGCCCAATCTTTTCCCCATATTGTTACGGGTCCCCTGTAGAATTAGCCTTCCTACCAGGCAGCTCGTAAGAGGCGATCATAGGTTAACTGGGTTACTTCCAACATGGCCACTGGTGGTAGAGTACTGTCTAGAAATAGAGACAATAGAGATAGAAATATTTATTGAAAGTAACCAAAACACAAAAATTCAACAAAAAATTTCAAATATAAAAAAAAAGGATGAAAAGACTATAAAAATGCTTAAAAAATAATAGATATATAAAAAAGGTGATCCTCTCCAATGTTTGTTAAGGTGTCCGGCAACTGTTTTGTTTGTTGTTTTACCAACTGATCCACTATTACCTATTCCTGTCACCATAATGACATTATCGTGTTTCGTTCCTGGGAGTGCCGATAGACGTGTGGTTTGAAAGCCCGACCACAGACTATGACGCATCTACGATATCTTTCGTGTCTTTAAGCTATGGTTGTATCTTACCATCGGGATACCCAGTGCGCTTGTCCACTTTTTGATCCCAATAAAAAAATATTAATTACAGATTTTTAATTGTCTATGACTTTTTATTACACGATTTTTACTTTAATGAGACCTATTCTCAGAGGACGAAAGTCTTTTCTGATTTCGTTACAGCACTCCGCTGGGTACTACTTGGGTAATAAATTCTGAATACCGCTATTCCATCACGGTTTTGCGATCCCGCTATGGTAATACGATTCTTGTAAATAAGTAGCGTATCCTTTTACTTTCTTCAGCCCTTTTTACGATACACGAGGGACGACAAGGGTTAATGTAACTTTATGTAACCCAACTCTATTACATCGTCCCTAAATGCATCTAGTTTAAGCCCAATTTAAATAAAATTAAGTACACAAAAAAGTGTTCACCATGAACCAGTACCACTTCAATTATTTCGTTTGGGATTCAGTTTTGGCTTTTCTGAAATTTTCTAAAAACAACAAAGGCAAAATACATATTTCAGAGGTGCTGTTCGTTGAAGTCACTCCTGCTCTACTCAATATACCCATTGGAACGAAGTTCCCTTCCGCGCGTTGTGAAAGGGGACTAGACGGAAAAAAATCTCACGAAAAAAGTTGGCACGACACTTTTTGCTATAGTAATCCGACGACGACATAGACACCCACACAGTGGATTACTATAGCAAAAAGTGTCGCGTTATTATCGATTAATGAATTATAATAAATAATCGTAAAATTCGTTTCATCTGGGTGTCCCTTGACACCTCTCAACTTTTTTTATATCCACTGCTGGTTTCAAGTCCGTGCTCTTTTTTGAGGAGTCTTCTCGCTGGGAAATAAAATTGACAATAATAATCATATAACAATAATACTGTAATAATAATAGATATAGTATTTCATGTTATGTTGGTTGAAATAGTGATGTTAGCTATTTACTGGCTTTAGCAAATAAAATTCTCAATAAATAAAAATTATAATATTTATTATTATTACTATAATTATCTTGATATGAATAAACTTATAAATAAATCGCACTTTCAAAAGACAGTGACTTAATTCAAAAATATTTAAAATTGAGTTATGGTGATAAACATTTGGTTCCATAACAAAACCTACTAATATTATAAATGCGAAAGTTTGTGAGTATGGATATATCCTATATTTCTCGTAAACTTTATTTTATGTCTCGAATCACTATACAGTAGGCACTTATAGTATATGTGGTTTCATTTTTAGCCTCTCGCTTGAATCAATAGTCAGTGTAAATTGTTTGGTTTACTCAAAGTGGATTGAAAATGATATCGAACATTGAATTGAAAAGCGACTGTAAGACTGTGTGTAAGTGTGACAAAAACCTTTGGTTTTTAATAACATTTGTATAATCCTGTATTTAGGAATTAAAATCATTAAGATTATGTACACACAACTTATGAATATTTCTGCATCTGCTAATTTGGGATTTTGGCCAAATAGAAGGGGTACGGGCAATAATGCTACAGTGTTTAGTCCAAATTACATCAATACAAGAGTAATTAGTAATTACTGACTGCACTTAATTCAGAGTAGAAGTACCATCAGCAGTGGATAGTCGTGTTTGAGGATGGAAACTAAACTATAAAGTTCGGTGAAGATGTAAGAGCCACTCGGTTAGCAACAATTCAGTCGATATAAAAAAAACGATGGAAACGTAATATATTGTGTTTTATACTCTCAAAACCAATTTTTACAATAAAATCCATTTTCCTTATACAATTTTTAATAAATGTATGTAAAATATTTTTACTGTCTTTCTATATATTTTCTATTTACTTTATTTAAATAAAATAATAAACATTTCTTTAATTTACAGTTTAACATTAGTCCTCAAATTTGCATTTGTGAGATGGCGCTACTGTCGTTCACGTTGCCAATTGTAAGAATTCAATACACAAACGCTGCTTTGAAACAATTTCATGTCTTACTAGATACAAGAAGGTATATCAAGTTTCTGTGTATATTCTATAACATTGGACGGTAATAATTCATAAAGTTTGCAAACTTAACGGCGTGTTTTAAAACTTTCCGCGTATTTCAAAAAGCGGCGCATCCAAGACGTGCAACAAATATAGTTTTAACTTCTAACTTTGGTTCAGATTCTTGTACATTCCTGAGAGCAAAACTTATTTGTCTTAAGCGCATATTTTTTAATATATATATTTTTAATGGTGATGAAGACACACAAGTAGATATATAGAAATTATTTTACATCATTCTGAATTTTATCACTAGATCAATGCCGCTCACTGAGAAGATCCGCTAAAGAAATTTTTAAGTAGTCTCGTAATATATTATACTAGCCGTGCCCGCGATTTCGTCCGCGTTTTTATTTAAT
>DVZL01008582.1:0-10176 GCA_018236625.1 Lasaia peninsularis | reverse complement strand
TCATCAAACCTGCGAGCGAGACGATTCGTAATGACCCTCGAGAACAGCTTATAAACATGGCTCAGAAGCGAGATGGGCCTATAATTCTTCAGCAAAGACTTATCGCCTTTTTTGAAGAAAAGTACCACCGCGCTTCCGTTCCATGTTTCCGGCGTTGTACCGCCAAACAAGACGGAATTGAAGAGCTTCTGAAGGACTTTGAGTATCGGCGTTCCGCCCGCTTGCAGAAGCTCCGATGTTATTCCGTCTTCTCCGGGTGCCTTGTTGTTTTTAAGCAGTTTAAGGGCCATTCTAATCTCGTACAGGCTGATGTCCGGGATATCTTCGGTGTAGTGTCGGGTAAATTTGGCTCTGGGGTCTTTGGCCAAATCCACAACAGGTTTAGCGATCGAGGTATATAACTGTCCATAGAACCTTTTCTATCTCCCTTAGTACCTCTGGCTTAGACGACGCTACAATGCCGTTCTCCATCTTCTGCTTGGTCCGCTGGCTTTGCCCAATAGACAGGTCTCTTGCAAATACTTTGGATCCTTGATTCCGCTCTATTGCTTCTTTAATACACTTGTTATTAAAGGGACGAACATCGTGTCGCAAGGACCGAGAGATCCGTCTATTGAGCTGCCGATATGACTTGGCGTCTTCGGAAGTTTGCAGCGCCATTGAGCGCCGTTCTGCCATGAGGTCGAGGGTATGATCGGATAGTTTTTGAGGTCTATTTGTACGGTGAGGTCTAAAGAATTTAGACAGTTTCTACCATCCTGCTGTTCTATCGTCCACTGAGGTGCAATCTTCTAGGCAAGAGAAGCGATTATCCAATTCTAGCTGAAAGTTTTTGGGGTTTTGAATGTGAGCAGGAATAGGCCGGAGCGTAGACTTCACTAAGCGAGACCGTTCGAGCTTAATATTTATGTTCAGTGTGCCTCTAACCATTCGGTGATCACAACCAGTTTTCACGCTGTTGATCACGGAGACATCGCTGAATATTTGTCTCTTAGTAGCCATAATGAAGTCGATCTCATTTCTCGTAGAAACGTCGGGGCTCATCCAGGTCCATTTCCTATGAGGGGGCTGCTTGAAGAAGAAGTTCATCATAAAGAGTTCCTCCTTCTCCAGAAAATTGGCCAACCTCTGACCCCTAGGGTTCCGTTGCCCACATCCGAATTGCCCCACTCTCAGATCGTCATCACTTCTTCCGCCCAATTTTGCATTGAAGTCTCCCATGACAACAGTGAAGCGTGATTTGGAGGTATTGCTCTACTAATGTCCTCATACATAGTCTCCACGTCTTCGTCAGGATGTGCCGAGGTCGGTGCATAAACCTGTATGACCTTCAGCGAATATCTCTTGGATATTCTGAGTATCAGGTATGCAACCCTGCTTGACACACTCGTAATAGCTTCGATGATGTTTACGAGAGACTTGTGGACGATGAACCCGACACCACCTTGGGATTGCTGATCGCCCTCCCGATGGTAGAACAAGTTGCCGGACTTGAGGGTCATCGTGTCCTCGCCCTCTCTTTGGACTTCAGATAATCCTATAATGTCCCAGCGCAACTTGTCAATTTCCTCTTTCAGCTCCGCGATCTTTTCGTCTGTCCTCAGTGTGCGCTTGTTGTACGTTGCCAGTGATAACCTACGTCGGTTGTCCGTTACTGCGTTCGCCATAGTCGTCTGACGGTGTCGACTCACCCGGGGATTTTTAGAACCCCTGGCTCCGGCGCTCGATCGACGCCCGTCAACGCTAATTTCGCGGCCGGAGCCTTCCTTCATCTGTCAGTTTCATATGGAGGGTTGTGAACCAGTTCCTGCCACGCTGGTCCAATGCGGGTTGGCAGGTAGCCAGAGCCTCGTCCGTTAATTAGCAGGGCGCACCACGAGCAGGTGAGGTTAGCTTGGATCCCAAAAGCTGTTGGTTAGGACCCCTTACACCCCTAATATAATATAATATAATTATACTCAAATAATATTTATTTTTAAGGATTATAAACCAAAATAACATTTGTGTTTATCTCCTAAATTTTTACCTCTTTGTTTACAAACGTTTTCCATGTTTGGAAGACAAACACATGTATTATGGTTTCCTAATTGCAACGCGATATCTATACCACCTGGTGGTTATAATGACGCGTTGCCGACTCAAAGATTTAATATCATAACTGCGTAAATACGTTTACAGGTTACTTCATAAAGTTGGCGAACACTGACGTTACAGGGACAAAAGAAGTTAAGGAACAACAATTTTGATCGATATAAGCGAGTGCGAAGCGCTTTCGCTAATATGCCAATAATGTTTCAACAATATTCCGTACACACAAATCAATAGGTAAGATAGGTAAACTGACCTAGAGTTCGCCGAAGGTCGCAGTACAGATGTTTACCGAGTCACACCCACTTCGTAGGCTAGAAGCGTACACCTCGTCAGGTGGGATTTATTGACTGAGTAAAATGTTATTATAGATTTTGATACTTTGTTAAATAAATTAATATCACCGCGCCCATATTCCCGAAAGGATAGCAGAGGTGCACACTTGTACAGTGTACACACACGATTAGCCGACGATATTAGGTTACACAATATTGTGACAACTCCGTCGCCATAACGGGTATGTTATGTGTCATAGACGAGTTGTCCTGACTGGACCTCGTGCGTTAAATCGGTACTACTCGGACAAATAAGACGATTAATAGGTATACTAAATGTTAAAAAACTGCAAAAAATCTGACACAATTATATTATCATGTTGTCTAGCTTACTAACTTTTGTATATTGTTTTTAATTGTTAATATTTTCATGTTTAAAACACTGTTAACCGATTTTCATAAAATTATTCTCATAATACGACGAGATTACACAGAAAAAAACATTCAAACGATCGGAAATGAGAACCTCCTCTTTCCAGAGTCGAAAAAAAATTATAATAGTTTCTCGGCACACGCTTTTTTTCTTTATTAACTAACAACTAGGTTGTTGTACCTAACAACTAATAATGCCTACTAGTCCACCAAGGTTTCTTAAATTAATTTCATATTAATAGTATTTGCTATCAGATTAGTTTGTAACTTGTATGTGAGATTTCTTCAAACATTTGGTCTATATCTCGGACCTCGGAATATTTCTGTTAAAATCTTTTGAAAAGAAATTATAAGTATATAGATTGGCTTGGCCATCGCATTGAGCTGCGGGACTTGGTTTTTTTTTACAGGATGTTTTTGATGGTATATCACTTCTTTTTGTAGAGTCCTACTTTTTCCTTTTCAGTACCCTTTACTACTAGAATATCAATAATGTTTTTTCTTAAAGCTTCACCGCTTGACCGAATGTGATCACTGCAGAACATATGTCCATCAGCGCATTACTCATGCCCTGACTTTTGCGTATAATTATAACATACATTTGTTCGCGGTGAACATACACTCCATTAATAATAAATAATGAAAATTTTAACCCGTTGTGGCCCGGGTCCTCTTGTAAAATAGACCAACTGAATTCCTACCAGCCAGCTTGTAAGAGGCGAGCATAGGTTAACTGGGTCACTACCAACTACCAACAAGACCTCTCCTGGGTCGGCTGGAAGACATCTCGGTATATAGAGATAAGCTCGCCTTTGTATATATGAGTTGTGTGTACAATAAAGTAATAAATAAATAAATAAGACCACTGATGGTAGAGAGCTGTGCAGCAACTCGTTCGGGTAGGGATCCACCGCCTTACCTATTAATGCCACCATAATGACATTGTCGTGTTCTGGTCCGGAGGGTAAGGTAGCCGGTAGACTTGCACATATAGTCTAACAGCCCGACCACAGGGCAGCGGCGCACCTACAACATCTATGGTGTCTATAGGCCACGGTTGTCTCTTACCATCAGGAGAACTGTGTGCCTGTTCGCTGTCTTATACTATATACGTTCTTTAACCATAATTTTATAATCTTCATCTATTCATCTGTTCGTTTTCTCCAGCTAAGCAGTGGGATGGCTAGACTCTGTGGTATATAGTGGAAGAATATGTTTGTGTAATTAAAACTTTTGTTTTGTAATAACTTTTAACACACATTTTCGGCAAATAAATCATTTTTATTTCATTTTATTTCATTACTTTGGACGTGACTATAGTTGGATGATAGCTGGTGTAATAAGAAATAACTTAGGTTTCTTTCACTGAATTAAATTTAAATTCATAATTACTATCATTAATCATCATTCCTAACTCATTTACAATTTATATTTATATCTGAATCCTGATTCAGAATGAAAAAAATCATTATAATAAGTAATCAAATTATTATTGTAAGTAATAGCTTGTTCCAACCCAACTATGATGCGGATGTAAAGAACGTGATATGCTTTCTACTCATCAAACATAAATCAATATAGAAAAACTGACGATATGAAATTTATCTGAATTTTGTGATTGGTGAATTAACGAAAGGAAGTGAAAACAAATAGCGCGATTGGTCATTGGTCAGTGGCGCGCATATCAACGAGAATTACCCGCCGAATCTCTCTGATCTCTTTAACCTTTCCATGACGCCTTGTTATATTAGTTCTGTGCAAAACGTGCAAACGCAGAATACAACCTTATTTCGTACAACATAAAGTCGCAATTTGATGTAGAATTTTTCGAAATATTTCTTTTAGACGTCATGATGACGTCACGTCTTAGAGTATATTAATATAATATTATGGTACCAAAATATAAATATTTTTTTGTTTAATAAACACTAACAATTATTACAGGAGACCAATAGTGAATCCAGCCTTTGCAAAACGGAGTATTGATCAGCTCAATATAACGAGGATGCACGAAAAACAAAAAGAAGTAAAACATTTTGCGAATTTAGATAAAGATGAAATTAAATTTCATAGAGAAGGAAGAAAGGACCTTTATGTACAATTAGAGAAATTTGTCGGAGCGTAAGTAATATTTAGATTGCCTTTGCACGTTGTTTCGTCTGCAATAATTTTACACGTCTACTTAAATTATTTTAATGTAATTCGGTTTCAACTTACGGCCGTTTTCTATAATCTATCTATCTTCGATTTCGTTTACTTCCGATAGCACTATCTCTACTTATTCATTCCTATAACCTATCAGAGATAGGTTATGGCTATCCGTCACTGCAATCCATCCATGATAGCTTATCGAAGATAGCGACGCCCATACGAAATTCTCATTCAACCATTCCTATATTGATACTTTCCTATCCGAGCGGTGTTTTTTATAATATTGGATAGACTTATCGTCTATCTATCACAATTGACGGATTTGATAGGATAGATAATCTTTATTGAAGTTTATTTTGTTAGTTTGTTTGGTTATTCAATAAATACAATAATATATTTAATAAACTACGATTATAAAAAATGTATTTATCATACAATGATGAAAGTGATATGAAAATACTGACCTATTTTATTTAAAGGAAGTACAACAATATATAAACACTTAACGATGAAAAATATTCATTTTCCCAGTGTAATGATTTTATCTACCTACAGAATTTTTATTTTAAAAGTATGAACTTAAAACTTTAAATTTTAATTTTAAACTTGAATATAAACAATCAAAGAATACAATAATATATACTCTCTGTCGAGTGTAAACAAAAATTTGATCGTAGATGTTTGCACAGATTGTCAAAATGTGGCCAACAGAATAACGTTTCGTTTCATGAGTCATCCAATAAAACAGAATAATAAAATTGCACTATACCGTAACGATAATACGTCGTATGAGTAAAATTATGTCTTAATTTTAGTTTTGTCATCAAGGCGTACTTAATCGCTTGTACGTTATAGAAAACGGCCGTTAGAGTTTTTAGAAATTGGATTTCGACTATCACTGTCACTACATAATATAAAGCAAAATTACTTTTTGCTATCTGTCCGTCCATCTGCTTTGATTTATCAACCTACTGATTTATTTTGATGTATTATTTCCAACTCGCACTTTGCCAGTTTTTTTGCTTTTAAGAAATTAGGCCGCAATCCTGACTTATCCTGATGATGATTTGAGTGTCAAAATTACATATATTCTCGCCTAGTCCTTTACGGGGTTTGCGGGGGGTTTATTGAGTGTTAAGTGTCACAACTTCTACTTGCCTAATTTCCTCCACATTAATTACCCTCTTCATACAAATACGCCGGTTTCTAAGACTCTTGTCACCTTCGGATAATCTACGAGTGATTTGGTCCTGCCGCCATCCATATTTGCATTGTATCTGTTTTGTCAATCTTTCGTCTTTCATTCTTTCCACATAACTGAGCCATCCCTTCCCTTGCATGAGTATGCCCTTTCTCATTTTTACTCCGACACTTTCTTTCAATTCCACTCTTTCTCTGATTTCAGACCTCATTAATCTTACTTTTATCCTTTTAATGACATATCCAACTCTTACTCAGGAGTAAACTAATTTCAGAATAACCACTCAATTGCACAACATCAATGTTATAAATTTTTTCTCAAAATTTATAAAAAATAAATACAATCCTTCCGCTTATAATCATGTCGTACAAGATATACGACGATTGACGCTCTTCAGAGATAAAAAAAAAGAAATTTATAAACCTTCCATAACATTTAAAAACTGCGGGCTCCAACTTAAAGTATGTCTTGCCAAAACGAAAAAACTTTTTTAATTACGAGTCTCTGTAACTCGGCAAAATCCAAACCATAAATCTACTTAAATTGTTTATTAAATAAAAGAGCGTTTTTAGTGAAGTGACTTTACCAACTTGGTATAAGAGTAGCTTAACGAACGAGTCAAGTAAACCCAACTACGAGATGCTTAATGTATAAAAATTAGTAACAATGAGTTTTTCCAACTTAAGTATATTTCCTGAGTGCTCTTTCGATGAAAAAGCATCGTGAGGGAACTCGGATTCGTGTATTCGCATTTGACCTAATATAGGTTTAGGTGAAGAGGATTCTGGGTTGTAGAGGTCAGATGACAATTTAAAATATGGATATTAACTGATACAAAAACGGTATGAGACTAGCATTAATAAATTTAGTATATATATTGTGTTATATACTTTTATTACAAATCATATTTATTCACCCCGACGTGCTGCGACGGCTGTCTGTGGCATTGTAGCTCCCGAACGGACGAAGCGATTTCAATTTAGTTTTTTTGTATTAAAGGTGGCTTATCAGCGAGTGTTCTTAGATGTTTGTTGAAAATCGGTTAAGCCGTTAAAAAAATTTGGTGGTGGTATAATGGAGTGAGTTCTCAAATGAAAGCGCACTAAATTAGAATATTGATGACTTTATCCTTATTTTAATTCAGTTTTTAACAGTCGTAGTTTTTTTAGTTTTTTTTGCTTAGTTTTGTTAATGTGTCTTCTTTTTTACATTTTTTATTAATCTGAAAATATTAGCCATGATTTTATAGTTGCTTGATAAATATAAAAAATAGACGAAACAGTTAATTTCAAAACTAAACATTTCCTTTGTGTTTTCGCAGGCTCGGTTTGAACGGAAAAGAATGTATAATTCGCATGCTTTGTGAAACTAGCAGAGGCGGCGCCAAACAGGGCACGTTCTTGGAGGAAATCATGAGAGCCACGTTCACGTGAGTGGCTTTTTATAGACTACCTGCACGCCATTTACTACTTCAAATTATATATCACCTGGATATCGCGTGACCTGGGTTCTAAACACAATTTAGGGCAATTTAAAATAGTGTTAGACTGTGCTGGATCACAGATATGGTTTCCCAAACATATAAGATAAATGAAGACACAGAAAAGTACCCTGTGTTGGTCCGGATTCCGTTGTAGAATAGGCCAACTGCCTACTACTAATGCAGCTCGTAAGAGGCGAGCACACGGTCTATTATCACCAACACCGTGACATAGACAAGGTAGACTCTTATAACGACTCGCCCGGAGTGGTACCACCACCTTGTCTATTCCTGCCAAAATAGCGTCAGTGCTCGCCATTGTCGTGTTCTTTTTTGGAGGGTGGGGTAGCCGGTAAACTTACTCACTTAAGAGGCTTACCATCCCATCCTCAGGTTGGCAACGCATCATTTCCACCTTTGGTATCTATAGGCGACGTGTATTTCTTACCATCAGGAAATCCGTCTGCTTGTTTACCTTCCAATATCATTAAAAAAAAACAACTTTTACTGATGCTAGAGTGCTGTGCAATAACTCGTTTGGAAAGGGATTCCTATGTTACCTATTCTTGTCGCCATAATGATAGTGTTGTGTTTCGGTCCGAAGAGCGTGGCAGCTGGGTTATAGGTTAAACCTAAAATTTCAGTCACAGGAGAGCAACGCACCTACATCATACAAGGTCAATACTATGGCTTTTTTTCCCCCAGGCGACTATTCACTGCCTTATTCCATAAAAAATAATTCTGTTATACCTTACTCTAATTGAACAAGCACACGGATCTCCTGATGGTAAGAGATAACCACGACACCATAGATGTAGGTGCGTCTTGTCTATGATCGGGCTGTTAAACCCCATGCACAAGTCTATCGGCTACTCTAACTTATGTCGGTAGGAATAGATAAGACAATATTGATGCACAGCACTCTACCACCAGTGGTCATGTTGAAAGTGACCTAGTTAACCTATGCACGCCTCTTACGAGCTTCCTGGTAGGAAGGTCTATTCTACATACAGCAACACACCTCACTTCAGGGACAGTAAAATAAGAAGTGTCACATCATAAGTATTAATCTTCAGTTTGTTTAAAAACATAATATATTTTTTATAGATAATGGTATGGTATCGCGAGTTGCAAATGAAATGTGCCTGTAACTGGCATCATATTTAATCAATTTTATAATACGCAGACCTGCTTGCCCTCAGTTGAAATTATTGGGAACAGTATTTTTAACAGACTGCCAATAGGCGAAGTTCTGAATTTATGTTTTTTGTGTTCCACATCCCAAAAGATAAAAAACGGGAATCTATTACTAAGATTCCGCTGTTCGTCTGTTTGTGTGTGTTTATTTGTTTATTTGTCATTTACGAGCATTGACTGCGATTTACATAAATTATATTGAATATTCCTATATCGTGTTAAATTTTATGTTTATAGCACCTTTGCACAATGTTTCGTTGACTTTTGTTCCATACTATAAGGTTGCCTGGAAGAGATCGCTGACTTGGCGATAAGGCCGCCTTTGTGTATCATTTAGTCTTTAAGTTTTTATTTTGTATATTTGTCTCTTTGTATTTCTTTTTTTAGTGCAAATAAAGAGTTATTCTATTCTATAGATACACAGTTGAAATTTTCACAGACGATGTATTTCTATTGTTGCTATAACAACAAATACTAAACTTTTCCATTTCTATAGATAGACGAAATCTTTCGAGCGTGAGTCCGCCTCGCAGTTGACGGATTTTTTTTTTAATTTGACTTTATTTCTTTTTTTATACTTTTTCAAGCGATATTTCCGTCGATTATTATGAACTGATTTAAAAAATATATATTTAAATTGTGCTTGACACTGCTAAATTTGATGGCAATTGGTTCAGTACTTTTTAAAATATGACAAATGACAAATGTTCATCTATTTAGACGATATCTTAATTAACGTCTTTAAAGGCCACTTTTTGCAGTTTCACTGCGTCCAAATATTAGTGGTTAGAGTAATATTTTAATTGAGACTTTTGAATTAGGTAAGATTTTTTTACTAAAATGTCAAGGTCAATTAAGTTACTTTACAGTAATTATTACATGTAAAGTTTGCTAACTTATACGCTCCAATATTTCCAGGTTGCCGCCAGGAGAATTCGACTCAGATTTACACAAGTATTACGATGAAGCAAATAATTTCAAAGGTGACTGTTCTGAAATGTATCCAAACTGTGAAGGAATTATAGAAAAGCATTATTAAAACTTTAAAAAGTTGCAGTTGTTTTTTTTTAATATTTCGTTGCCGATTCTGATGAACAAGACGATGTAGGAATAAATAATAACTTAGGTATGTCATATTTTCCCAATGAGTAGAAAACAAAAGCATTAGGACATTTTAGTAGAAGATCCGAACTTAAACCGATTTTGCACCGAGCTGATCGCCTCTGTGGTGTAACGGTACATGTGTCGCCTGTTAAGACCGTTAGTTACGTGGAATCCCGGGTTCAATTCCCGGGTCGGGCAACTTTTCTTAAGTGTTTTTCAGATTTTTCTGAATAAGCATTTCATTGCCC
>DVZL01008581.1:0-10178 GCA_018236625.1 Lasaia peninsularis | reverse complement strand
GAATCGAACCCGAGCCTCGCGGTTAGTCGATGCAGTTAGGCGTGTACGCTAGCCACTCGGCCAACGAGGCGGTCAAAACATTCACCATGTTTTGACCGCCTATACATGGATCTTACAACTTTTTACGGTATAAAATTGAGCAGCAAACAAAAAACAGGATGTTTTTTATGGTATAATCCGCATTCTCATGAAGAAATACATTCGAATAAAACATGACGCTAGATGGTGATAAACGCTATTCCACTGTTACATAGTAAAAACTCCATTGCAATTTTAATTACCTATAATAGGTGGTGGGGTTGTCGACGCTACGGATTGTGTGTCCAAATTAGTAACGTGTATAAAACTATCAGTTTTCAGGGATTTGGTACAACGTAGCGAGCTATGCGAGTGATGGACGAAGCATTTACGACTGCGCTTCGTTGGAGTTCCAAGAAGATAACCTCGGCTATACATTGAGAGAAACCTACGTCGATATCGATCAGGGGAATAGGACTCAGAAGTCCTATTTTGCTAGAGTCGATCCCACTTTTGATGCTGAGAACAAAGCACAGTTCATCGTCAGTCATGAAGACGGCGGTAGGTTGTAATTATTTAAAGTCATGTGATGTCATCTACACAGATGAATGGTTTTGTTTTTGTTCATATTTAAAAAAGGGTAGTATTTAAACGAGCGACTGTAAATTAAAGGTTTAAGTTTCAAAAATACTTAATTTAACTTATAGTATTACTAAGTGAGCGACTGACTGCGGGTGACGAGAAATCAACAGATCAGCAACTCACAAACATTAATTTGAGTTACTTAAAATACAAAATGTACAGCTGCATAACATTTGAGTGACCTAATAATTGTTTGAGTGCCAACGTGACGTCCAGCTTTTTTTTCAGTATTTGGCAATTTTTGTTTATACTGAGCGGCATTTTATCTTAAATGAAGTATTAATAATACCAAAAGCACTTTGAAAAATACTTTAGTCAGCAGAGTATTATGAGGTCACATTTTTTTAAAAATTTCTTCTAAAATAGTTATTATTTTAAGAAACACTATGCTATTAGCCAAGAAATGTAATTTTATTAAAATTGAAGGGTAGGTTATTGAATGAATCAATTTATTCAAAAAAATAAAGCAATATGTATTCACTTAAATGAAATAACCAAAAATAAATCTAAATTAGACGCTTCAGTCACATAAAAAACCGGCCAAGTGCGAGTCGGACTCACGCACGAAGGTTTTCGTACCATTACTTAAAAATTACGTTTGTTGTATGGTAAATATTTACTTTATTTTTGTTTAACTACCTATTTATTTTGAAAAGTAATACACAAATAAAGATTTTTTTATGATATTGGAAGGCAAACAAGCAAACGAATTTCCTATAGACACCAAAGCTGAAAATGGTGCGTTGCCAACCTGAGGCTGGA
Organism: Lasaia peninsularis; assembly: GCA_018236625.1. Lineage (NCBI taxonomy): Eukaryota > Metazoa > Arthropoda > Insecta > Lepidoptera > Riodinidae > Lasaia > Lasaia peninsularis. Next base: position 8,756 of record DVZL01008581.1, on the reverse strand, counting down.
ATGGTAAGCCTCTTGCGTGAGTAAGTTATCCGGCTACCCTACACTCCAAACCAGAACACGACAATGGCGAGCACTGCCGCTATTGTGGCAGGAATAGGTAAGGCGGTGGTACCACCTAGTCAAGATTGTCTGTCCTCCTTAATATTTATTTTTTCAAATTAATAACACAAACAAATGCAGAAAGCTCCGCCCCCAATCGCATTCGCACGCATTTAACAATCTGTAGTTTTCAGTAAAAAACGTATTTAAAAAAATAAAAGACGTGAAATAGAATATCAGTAATTAATAACCAATATTAATGCAGTTCACAAAACTTTGCTTAAAATATTTTTTTTAGTAGTTCGTTATGTAACACCTCAAACAGAAAAAACTAATCTATAATATGTAGTATTGGAGTTCCTCGCTCTGTATTTCTAGTCGCCCACATAGTCGCTTGGATAGAATAATAATATCTGACATGGATAAATCACAGCCCACTTTTTGTAAGATGGTTTTGGTTTTTTTTATCAACCAATATTTGTCGTTAGTTTAGTTAATTTTTCGCTTATTCTAATTCATGCCGCTCAAGTTATTAAAACAGTAGTCGCTAAGTTTTTTTTTATTCGGCCGTTTTATTATTCCCCTTTTTTTAGCTTATTTATCACTATATTGCAAGTGCTATATTTTTCAGTTATGTTTAATTACTTAAAGTATTTAAGAAAAAAAAAACACGCATATTCCTTATAATACACATCCTGTGAAAATTTTGTGCACCAATTTTCGGAAACCTTATTTAAGCAGATGAATCATCTAAAGGAACGCAACAGCTTTCCCTATAAATATCAATAAGTTGATCTGTTGCCAAAAATATAGGAGAATTAAAGTTCCAGTCTGTGGAACACCGGTGAAACGAAAACCAGGAATATTATTTATTTTTAGCCTTGTTTTCATTAAATGTAACGTTTACGGGTTTTATTTTTGAATTATCACTTAGTGATTATGATATCGCTCGTTTTCTGTAAACAAAGCTACGTAAAAACAAATGACGTGGTAAAAAAGGTCTACCCACCCAAAAATTGCAAAAATAGGGATTAATGCTAGGATGATGATGATAAAAGTTATCGATGATCGATATCGGTAATAAATATTTATCATTCCCGAAGTAAAATCGTATTTTTGAAATTCTCTATCTGTCAAAATGACACTTTTCTCTACCAACCTGACCACTGGTGGTAGAGTGCTGTGCAGCAACTCGCCCGGGTAGGGATCCACCGCCTTACCTATTCCTACCTCCATAATGACATTGTCGTGTTCCGTTCTTGAGGGTAGGCTAGCCGGTAGTCTAACAACCCGACCACAGGGTAGCGGTTACCATCAGGAGACCCGTGTGCCTGTGCGCTCTCTTATGCCATAAAAAACCAGCCCTATGAGGATGAGATGTATAATATTGCTGACAGGTCGTAGTAGAGTGTAACGTAGAGTTTAATGTTTTTCTAAGTTACTTTTTCATTCTTTCTGTCATGCACTGGGTATAAGTATACGGCCAGTTAGATCAACTAATCGTATTAACTCTTTTTTAATCCATATGATCAACTATTTTTTTTACCAATGAATCAACTGTTTAGTTGATCGGAAAGGAACATTTTAAATAACCATTATACAATATTCCAACTGACTCAACTTAATCCTGGTATACATACTCGTATTTCCCGAAATATACTCGCTGTTATAAGGAATGTATATTTTTCGTATTATAATTTACTATTCTTAACCCCCGACGCAAAAAGAGGGGTGTTATAATTTTGACGTCTGTCCGTCTGTGGCATTGTAACTACCGAACGAAGGAAGCAATTTATTATTTTTTTTATTAAAGATGACTGAGTGAGTGTTCTTGGAAGTTTGATGAAAATTGGTTTAGCTGTTTATAAGTTGTGAGGGTGAAAGTGGTTAAGGATAACCAAATGTACAGACATTCGACAATATCCTCGAGTGGGGTCTCAAATGAAAGCGCATTGAAAGGAAATATTGATGACTTTATCCTTTTTAAATCACGTTTTAACCATCGTGAGTTTTATCAAAATTTTTAATTTTATATTTAATCACATTTTTTCCCTAACAAATAAAAACATAGGACAAGCGTTAACGTCTACTTTTTATACTTGGCACCACACTTGGTGAAATTCTATAATTATGGCTAAAAATATGACTAGTAAGTGATTTGTTACTAAAGTGCCCTAAAGTTACTAATTAGCGAAACCTGTAGACCGAAATAAAAATACAGTGAAACATCAAAGGACTCTTAAAAAGACGACATATTTTAAACTGGTTTAAATTAGAAGACTTGAAAATTAATAGGAATGAATCTTTAAAGAAATTTAAGTTAATATAATGAAGCTACAAATACTGGAGGTTGCACTAAAAACAAATACCATTTCCGAAATATGAATTCTCTCTTTTTTGCCAGTTTTGTGAAGTTGACAAAGTCAAAACAAATCAGTCTTGCTAGAGTAAGATAGACGTTACATATTGTAGACAAGTCGTTGTTAGAAGTGTAATCTCCAGTAACTTTAACTTCTTGGTCATAGCTCATAAGTTACAATTATTTCGAACTCTTTAAATCGAGTTTACGAAATCAGGTGTTAACTCGATGAAATTTAATCGAGTCGCTTCGTTAATTTCTCCTACCTTTAGCTTATGGTCCGAATACTTAACGAAGTGTCAGTAAAATGTCAAATTTTATATGCCATCTCAATTCACGCTCGCATTTCCCAGTCTGAGGACGGAAGATCCTCGAATATCCAATTATGTCAACGTCAATAGAACAGTTAAAAGATTAGAAAAACTATTTGGATCAGCAGAAATTTTTAGTGGTCCATGTGCAGGCTTAGGCCTTTTTACGCCATACTTTCCTCACATTCTCTGGCAGCGTTTCGATTTTGGACATAAGCCTTAGCGGGGTGTATAAATGCTATCAATACTCCAGCCAAGAAGATCCACCCGCCAGCCAAGTAGAACGATAGCTCCCAAGACAATGTTACATCGTAGATCAGTCCTGAAACGTCATACATGGATTTCTATTTTAATGTTTGCTGGAGAAAATTGTGACTGTATGATACAGCGTGTCAATCCAAAACGCGACGTCTCTCTCTCGCGCGATATTCTCTTTTAACGTAAACTACAAACCTAACTAAAAGATCTCCAATTTACAAATTTTTACTTATTATCTGCAACTATGTAATAAACTCCACCATAAGCAAGAGTTTAAAAAACCGAATCGCCTCTGTGGTTGAGCCTAGTTCATGTTCTTTCACTTTGATGCACAAAATCTTGGGTGCGTTTTCCGGATAGGGCAACTTGTTCTATGAGTTTTTTAAATTTATCTAAATTGATTGGGATTGGAATTGTGCCCGATATGATGACGGGCTTGCCATCTGTAATATTGTGGAACCTAATATCATCGGCTAATCATGGGTGCATAATAGTATGTATCTTTGCCTACCTCTTCAGGGATATAGCAAAAACGATATTTATTTATTTTTAAACAGCAGATAAAATATTATGATAATCATAATCTCTTTACAATTTGAATGAGTATTTCATAACATTACCAAGAAAATAAATCAGCAGATAGGTTTCCTAATTGATTTTTTATGCCACTTATTAACATACGTTGTTAGTTGGTGAACCGATGATTTGATTTTAGCAAAGGATCCAAGTGTTACAAGTCCATTGAGCGAGTGGTTTTACTGAAAGAATTATTAAGGTAATGTACCTGACAAAGGCGGTCCAATCAGGTGTCCAATGCCTTGAGCTAATAACACCAATCCATAAGCTGACGTAAAATCATCCAATGACACAAGCTTCACCAGTAGACTTGGTGTAAACGTAAACGATGCTGCAAATAGCAACCCAAATGCTGCACAAATAGAGGCTAGAACCCAATAATTTGCAGCTGCTGGAGGAATAGCAGCAACTGATGCACCACAAAATAATAAGCATATGGCGTATAAATTCCCTATGGAAACGCTGGGAAAGTCCCCGATATAGCCAAGGCTAACCTGCAAGAGAATGAATTCGTATAATAACCCATTTCTTAGCCGATATTTTAAGTGTACCTACTTATATTTAATTGATATTCTTTTGTATATGAAAAAGTATTGATTCTTTGTTATTAATGTGACTAAGCAGCTTAAGGACCTGTTTTTTCCATCTATTCGATGAGAATAGTAGTTTTATATTTTGCTTTTCTATACTTACACAAAAGTGTGATTACAATATTACATTAAAGGATAATTCACACAGTAATAAGAAAATCGTACGATCTACATGCAGAATATAATGTAATCAAAATTTACCGCCAAAATATTATGACAAGGTATCTTTTAGACGCTGCAAAATAAAGAGTAAACAAGCTAATTGATCTCGATCTTGAGATAGGCTTGCAAGCCTAAGACGGTGGCATCCAAATGCGTCATTGCAGGACTCTAGCACCTGCTTGAACTGACTAAAATGGTGGAATACCTGAATCGCCAAATTGTTGTAACTACTCAAGTCATGAAACTTGTTAAACTGCACCTAATACGCTTGGTTAGGCATTTGTCATTATGACGATGACATTTGTAGTGGATCTCACAGTTCAGTTACACGACATGTAATGGTGTCCGTTTTCAACAATTATTACTGTTTTATGTTTTTTGTTCGTATCAAATCCAGCTGTCCACCTAGCAATACTAAGATATTATGATGCATCAGATAGTTATGATGTTTACCCTACAATTCACTTATTAGAAAATTCGACCGGTTTTTCGGTGTCGTGTGTAACAAATTCCATAAAACCTATATCTGAAAAAAATATTTGTGTGGGTTCTTGTACGTTTTGGCACCAGTTTTATCGAATATTACTAACTAAGGAATCTGTATTCAATTTAAAAATCTAAATTTCAACAAAATCAATTCAATAAGGATGAAGATTTTTCAAATTTAAATACATTGTTTCACCCGCTCAGGGAAGTTATTACATTTAATACAATAAAAATAAAACTTACCATTCCAATAGTATTCGTAATTCCAATCAAACTCAGCATAACCGCACCATCATCTTCAGAATACCCCTTATGTATCATATGCTCGGCAAGGTAGAAATAAGGGACGATAAACCACACGAAGATGATAATTGTTCCGAAACAGAGGAGGTCGAAGGTGATCATTTTAAAAAGAGATACATTAAACATATCTCCGAGACAACTAACAAAGTCGTCGTACCAGTTCTGTGTACAAAAAATGTTAGTAATTTAGATTTTAAAAACAAAAAATTGAAATATTACGAATCAAAAAACAAAAATCATCCAATAAATATGTACTTATAAAAAATGAGCAAGCTATGCACTTGTAAAGACATTCTTCCGAGCTGCCGCAAACAACTCGGAAGCTGGGGAGCTCGGAAGAACGAATATGAGGAATATATAATACCTATGTAATGTTGTTGTATAGGGAGTCTGAATTAACATGGGTTTTTTTCTAAATATCTATCACCACTTTCCCATGATAACAAGTTCTTAAAAGCACAAAAAGTAAATCAGTGTAGTTATTAACTTACCTCTTCTTGTTCGTTTACAGTGATCATAGAATTTTTAAATATATCTGGACAGGAGGAAGCTTTCAACTTATATCTTTTTATGTTCAACATTGCATTTCTGTGGCTTATCGAATTCAAAGGCATTTTTAAATCACGCAAGTAATGATGATTTACTGACAATTGTTTCTTCAGCCAATCCCGTTTGTTTTCTTTGCTGTCTTGCTTGATCAATGGGAGATCCTTTGTCTCCGATAACGATTTCCTTATTTTAACTAACCTTGGGTGAACTATTTGGTTATTTTCCAAAGCACCTTCCAATGAAGTGAATTTGTTAGAATCCATAATGTTTAGCGCATTTTCTGAATGTGTTTCAGCTTTTGCCTTAATATCTATTTTTAAAAATTGGTTCTTAGTGTTTTGAGATTTATTGTCGTTTAATTTACTGTCATTAGGCAGTGTTTCTGGTATTGCCTCAGCATCCTGAAATATAAATATCATTATTCATTAGATCTATCAAAAAAACCCATTGTGATATTGTAACAAGCTATAAATAAAAATACCTCTAAATAGTTCTCTGCATTTGTGTTCAGATCTACTAAGGATTTAGACATTTGCTTTTTGTACTTCTTGCTCATTGAGATAACATTTTCGTGACGTCGTATACTAGCAACCTCATCTCGAATCACTTTTTCTGGTGATAGTCCCTTTGTGATCAAACGCCTCATACTTTTACCTCGAGTTGGAGCGTCATAGTCAAAAATGTATGGACTAACTAAAGAATTTGCACTTGGACTTCTAGATTTCGCGTCTTTTATCGAATCCTCTTTTTGACGCTTCTGCTCCAAAATCCACCATTCAGGGTCTCGCATTACGCATCCACATACACATATATTTAAAAGAGTTCCAGCTAAAAGAAGGATTGTCCCTCTCCAGCCATATTCTTCTATAAAATATTGTGTCATTGGAGCATACACAAAAGTACCTACACCTGTTCCGCAAGCTCCTAATCCTGTTGCCAAATTTCTCTTCTTTTCAAACCAATATGCAATGGATACAACTGCCGTCACATATACAAGACCTAAACCAAGTCCAGCAATTACACCAAAAGTAATCATCATCATTTCCAGTGAATTAGAAACAGACGCAAGTACGAAACCAAGGCATGAAATTATACCACCCAAAATGGTCATACTTCGACATCCATATCTGTCTACTAAAGCACTCATAACTGGACCAGATAGTAATGGTACAGCGATAAAAAGACTTCCTATCCAAGCTGTAGTCGATTTGCTTGCCTTAAATTCATCTAAAAATTCAATATATAGAAGCCCAAAGGAAAAACTTATTCCATCCGCTATCATAGATATTACAAAAGAAGATAGAACTACCACCCAACCCCATCCACCATCTGGGATAGATACTTTATCATTGTCTATATTACATATAAGCTTTTCAGCTTCAACTTTTTCTACTTGAGCTTCCAAACTTCTACGTATCACTTTTGGATAATGTATTGTAACACCATGACCATCAATTATAATTCCATCAAAATCTTCTTCATCCTCTGCCTCTTTCTTCTTTTTTGCTTTTGTTATTCTGTCGCTATTGCAAACTTCAATCTCCGGACTGGAAAAAGAAGTACTACCAATGCTTGTAGAGTCATCATCGCCTTTGACAATTCCAGAAGTAGAATCAGTAAGAAGAGATTCACGTACAGCATCTTGTGCCTTAATTCTATCACGTGCAGCTCTATTTCTTAGTGCAATACCAGTTAATTCTTTTCCTTCATCCATTTTACTAAATAACTATATACAAATAATACTGGTAGTTTCCTCTTTTATTTTATTAAAAAACTCAATTTCTTAACCTCGGATCTCTGGCTGAATATCGGCTGGACGCTCTCGCCACGCTGTTCAACTTCAAAGTAATTGGCTTATTTTGATCAGCTACCATTAAGAGTTTTATGAGAAGACTGGTATCATTAGCAAGGTAACCCATACACACCATACAGTGATCGGTGACGCAAAATTGCGCCACGGTTACCAAAAATAAGTGAAAATCAAAAAGTTCGCCGCGATGATAAAAACATCAGCATCTGAAATGTATAAAAAATATATATTATGTATTTTCATTTCCTGATGATAAGAACGCGCTATGTATTCAAGTAAAACTCTTTTTGCTAATTTTTTTTTAGTGATTTTGAGTCTTACTATTTAAATTTATTTGGGTATATCAAAATGTGTATAAAAATCTGATGCTAGATGACGCTCATCAGTATCCTATCACGATATAATATAAGCTGGTAAAATAATACTTGCACTAAGCATTTGTATTTAACTGATGATGTAACGTCGCTGTTGGAAGCATTTCAAAAAAGCCTCATCTAAAAATATATTAGGTTTGTTTTCTTTGTCTATTAGGATATCGTTTAACATAACAGGGAGTGTTTGGCCTTGGCCGGATTTATTTCGATAATGGCCACCTTCACCCTCTGATTTATTGTAGCTATTGCCGGCAGCGTCTCCTGCGTTTTTTTTTTGTAAAATAGAAAGGACGGATTTCGTATTTGAAAAAATCTCATCGCCTCACAAAAAATAATGTTGAGTGAATGGGTTAAAAAAGTGTATTTTTTTTATCTTTTACCACGTCTAATCCTGGCTGCAGATTTAATAAGTAATTTTAATAAATAGACAGATTTCTCAATATGTTGACACTAATGATGTTAGCAGTGCGTTGTGAAAATGAGTCTCGTTGGTAAACCTCTTGCGTAATGTTACTGGCTAACTGATAAAGGGATCCTGCCTAAAAACAAGTCACCGAAGTAAGCCAAAAATATACCACCTAGTCATAGTCATACTGACAGTGACAAATTTACTGATGCTCGCTTAATACGAGCTGCTTAGAAGGAAAGCATTTGGCCTGGTTTTATTATCGTATTATCGCCTCTGTGGTGTAACGGTACAGGTGTCACCTGTTAAGACCGTTTGCCACGTAGGGTCCCGGGTTCAATTCCCAGGTCAGGCAACTTTTCTTAAATGTTTTTCAGATTTTTCTGAGAAAATATTACATTGTCCGGGATTAAAATGTACCCGAAGTGGCGATAGGCTTGCCACCCTGTCACATCAGGGCCCTAGTACCTTGGCTAATTGTGGGTGTGTTCTAGTATATCTACTGGACTTACGAGTCGTGAATATACTAGCAC
>DVZL01008580.1:0-10179 GCA_018236625.1 Lasaia peninsularis | reverse complement strand
CGGTTATCTCTTACCATCAGGAGACTCATGTGCCTGTTCGCTGTCATATACTATAAAAAAAACAGTCAGTCTAATAATATCTAGATAATATGCGCAGCCCCATCTATTGGTTGTTGTATCGGAGCCATTTTAAACATTTATCTTATTCTGTATTTTAGTATTTATTGTTATAGCGGCAACAGAAATACATCTGTGAAAATTTTAACTGTCCATAACAGTTCACAAGATATAGCCTGGTGACAGACAGATAGATGGACAGCGGTTTCTTAATAATAGGTTCTCGTTTTCACCTTTTGGCTACTAAATCCTAAAAATAAATAAATAAATAAATAACGCTAAAAATAATGGCCGCCATAGTGTTCATTCTAAGAATATCCGTTGTTTTTCGTTCGAAATTCAAATGTATACCTTCTAATTTCAATATTTAATTGTGTTCTACTTTTTTGTTGGAAAAGTGCCAAACCTAATATTAGCAGTCCCTTCCTGGCCCAAATGCCAATTTCATTACATCGTTCCATTGAACTCTTCAATTGCTGAGTCGGTAATATTAACAACAACTCAACAATACTAGTATTGTCGACTAGGTAATTCCAACCGTTGAACTCAATATGTTTATATTTTCATAACTTCTACGAGTACTAAGGTGTTTTATTTGTGACGAACTGTGCTCGTGACTTTGTCTGCGTTTGAATTTAATAAATAAATTTAGTTTAAGAAATAAGTCGTAACAGATAGACAAAAATTTTAAAAAGTTTTAGCTATACACGGTATGTATACACGGTGCACGAGTATACATACTTAGCGGCTTAATAAGCGGTATTAAAATATATATAATATAAATAAAAAGCGGTTATTTTAAGTCTACAAACAGACAATCCGTTTTCATTTATTTCTATGTACTTATTCGTGTAAAAAATATAGATACAGCAAATTAATAATTTATATGTAAATACAAAAGTAAAAACCAAGTTTTTTGGCGTTTACGGCTAAATCAATGAACCGATTTTGATGAAATGTGACATGAATAGTTGAAGAGGCCGGATCAAAAAGGATACAGTTTTGAGCGCAAGTCGGCCAACGGGAAATGCTTTAAATTACCACGTAAATATTGACCATACAATCGGTTTTGATGGTATAAGACAGCGAACATGCACATGGGTCTTCTGATGGTAAGAGACAACCGTAGCCTATAGACACCGTAGATGTTCTAGGTGCGCCGCTGCCCTGTGGTCGGGCTGTTAGACCTTATGCGCAAGTCTACCGGCTACCTTACGCTACGGACCAGAACACGACAATGTTATGGCGGCAGGAATAACTGCACAGCACTCTACCACCAGTAAATCACAATCGGTTCTTGTGATGATTTTGTACGATTGGAAAATTTAGCGCCGCATCAAAGAGCAAAGACTATTTAGTTCTTTAGATTCGTCTCTGAGCAAAAACACAAGCAACAGCTAATTTTGAATAATGTAAAATAATAAATATCGTCAAACCCTTACCACAAAAAGGTTATAGATTTAAATACTTATGCACCCACGATTAGCCCAGCCAAGTCCATATCCATATCGGGCAAAAATATAATACCAGGCAACATTGTTTTTCAGATAAATTGCGAAAACTCACAGAACTTTGCCTCATCCAGGAATCAAACCTGAAACCTCGTGCTTCAAAGTCAGCCACCGACTAAGGTTGACCACAGTGATAATCAAATAGCATGTTAAAGTAATAAGTAAGATATTATGAGTATTTTAAATGTTATGACGTCAGGCATTAAAAATATTAACTATAAAATATGCACAACATCGCCTTGTCGGAAAATGATAGATATATATACATTTCCATATCTTTCTATAATTCTATGATTATATTCTTTTCTATAATTGATATGGTAACGAACTTGCTGCTTTTACATCATGGGGCTATACTGTTGTATATATAAGTATATAATATATAGTGGTAGGCAGAGATGTATCTCTGGCTACCAATTCAGAGATACGAGCGTGGCGATATTATTTATTTAATATTTTGTGTCTTTAATGCAATTTTATTTTGTTTATGTATTTTATAGTTTAATAATTACTTTATTAAAATTACCTATCACCAAAACAATATTTTGACATTTGGCCCGTACTTTATAAATATGTAATATATTTTATTCTACCGTCTTTAAATTATCGTTTTTAAGAGGTTTTTTTACGAACACTACATGAATTGTCTTTGTTTATATATTTCAAGGTTTTGTGACGTGAATACAAAGCTTTATGTATTTCAAATCTAAAATACAAAAACACCATCACAGTAAATAATAAACACTCGCGACTGAAACTTCAGAACATACGTTCTGGTCCGCGGGTAGAATATAACTGACTTGTTGTTTCGTATCAGTGTCGCCATAAGCAATAATTAACCGTGTCAAAAGAATAAAACTGTCATGTCTTATGCCAGGTACAGACCAATAAACTGAACAATTTAATGTCTTTGTCTTTCATTCGCTTCCGTCTGCTTGGTCAATAGTCAATATTTTTATTCAAAATAGGACCACTTTGAATCTCTTTTTGAACTTCAATTTACAAAAATAATTATAATACCTATATAAATTGTTAATCAAAATAACAGCTACTGTCAATTTAAATAACAAATGTCAATTATAAAATGTCGATAAATTAATTGGACTCCATAAATTGCATTCGGTGAGTTTTGGCGGGATCGGGAGAAAAAATGGACGCAGCTTTCAGAATATTCATTGAATTTCGTGGACATATTGAGTAAAATAAGTAAATTTTGGTGGCATTTTGTATAATTTTATTAAATTAAACTGCACAAGTGAAGTATTCATGAAGAATTTAGTGTATCGTGTATTTTCTCGATGCCACCAAATCAGTAAAGATGCCACCGCTTTACCTAAGACGCTGACAATATTAATATAAATTTTATGCAAATTATTTGACTAATGGTAGATGCTTACGCTCATTCCAAAATTAAAAAAAAAACATAAATTGTATTCAATGGTTACCGTCCTTGTTTTACCTGATAATCTAAGCCGAAGAGCTAACTTTTATTTAAATTTATTGCACTTTATTTGCCCAAGTCTTTTTTTGCCCAAATGTGGTATATCTTGATGCAGACACACGGGTCTCCTGACGGTAAGAGGCAACCTAGGCCCACAGACACCATGGATGTTGTAGGTACGCAACACGACAATGTCAATGCCGACAGGAATAGGTAAGGGGTTGGATACCTACCCGGGCCAGTTGCTGGGCAACACTCTACCACCAGTGATCATATAGGGAGTGACCCAGTCAACCTAAGCTGCCTCTTACGAGCTGCCTGGTAGGGAGGTAGACGATTTGTTCTATACAGAGGACCTAGACGAATACAGAGAAATACAATATTAACGTGCCATTAGCTTATATAAACTTATTATGGACCACTGTAGTCCCGGTGATGATTCCTGGGTATGAAAACTTGTTTTGATGACTTTTTTTTGCTTATCTGAAAAACATAACGTTCTTTGGCGGTACTTGCCACCGGTCACGTGTCCCTACACCTAATATCGTTGGCTATTCGTGGATGTATCAGTATTTACGTCTACCTACCCCTCCAGGAATAGGCATGACGATATTTATTTATTTATTCAATTAAGCACTTTCTACATAATTTGAAGGAATTAAAAATGTATATAGTCAATAGTCAATAGTCAATTAAAAATGCATAAAACAGGTTTCAATTTTCATTATTATTTCCTTTATGTAAGTGTTTATTTGTTCTGTTGATTATTAAAAAGGCACTAATAAATGTGATATCTGTCACTTCTGAAATTTAAAATATATCTTTTAAAGAACCATCGAAATTAACAGAGCAATCATTCAAACGAATCGACGACTCTCTTATTTTGTGATCCCAGCGTTCTAACAATGTGAACACAACAAGCCAAAGATGAACTACCAGTCGCTTTTATTTGGTTTATCTGTACGCAGCATTAGGTATAATAATTATTAACTACGAGTACAAATGACTGTATATTACCGTATTAATTAAAAATTATGCGCTTGACGCAGTGCATATAAACACAAAACATTGCCGCCATGTAAATTTGCCGTAGCATCAGTTCTTGCCCCTATCGTGCTCCAGTTTAAATGTAAGGCAATCTGTAAGGCAAAAAAAGCTAAACGCTTCGTTGATTTGCGAGGCTCGCGATCGTTCCTGACGAAGACAGGCACTTATGTGATGATATATGTACTTATTTCCAAGTACTTCACATTCTCTGTGTTAATTTATTCTATAAAAGACAACCGTGGCCTATAGGCACGTTTTTGACTACGATGTTGTAGACTACTATCTGTGGTCGGAATTATATGTTGCCCTTTCACCTCATTTATCTTCGACTAGGAATCCCATTTAAGAAATTTAAGTAGGTCTAAAGATTAGCACGGACAAAAAAACATTTACCAAACGTAACCTATTTTAACTGGCTTTGAAATGAAGGAGTTTATCAATTTTAATTTATGTATTTATGTTACGAAATATTTTTAAAATGATTTTTATTATTGTAAGAAAAGTCATGTTCTAATGGTACGAGCATGTAGAAAAAATGAATGATGAAAGGTTGTATGAACAGATATACAATGCGAAAGTGGATGGATGTAGATACTCGGGAAGACCTCAGTTGACATTCCACGACCACATAGCTTGCGTATTATCCGAAGGTGGTGTCAAAAGTCTCCGGCGTGTTTGTATGGAGAGATTATTGAACTTGGAGGAAGCTTGGCAAATATGCACTTGGCATTTGGCATTGGCATTCGATACGCTGCCTCACAAGGGACCTGGCGTGAAGATTATTTTATAATGTTGTGTTTTAACAGCTCTATGATGATCAAAAGCGTTTTGTACATACGCATGATGTCGATCGGTTCAATACTTTTGGAAATATAAACAAAAACAAAAAACGTTTCTAAGATTGAGCTGTAGACACAAGCAACAGGATGTTATGGAATTGAAAGGTATACAAACAGATCTGTGGGGTGAAGTATTTCACCTTAATACGTATTATGTGCGGCTTTATACTTATTTAGAATCTAATCTTTATACAGTAAAGATATATCTAATACCTTTAAACGAGCAATTATATGTATCAGCGATTTCAACAACGGCTCGAACGATTTTCTTGAAATGTTGTATGTCGGGGGTTGTTCGGGGGCGCTAAATCGATCTAGCTAGGTTTTATTTTCGGGTTTTACTTATTAATTGTGTTTTTATTGAATATAAACCTATAGTATTATAATACAAAGCTAAATTTCGCATTAATCACGAAGTAAACATAGCTCAGTTGGGAAAAACGGGCGCTTTATAAGGATACTCGGGTTCAAATCTCGGTCGGATTGTATGTTTTTTTTTTGAGAAACTCTCACAAAAAGTTCCTTTTTTTGTAAAAAAATCTCAAAAAGTTCTAAAAAAGCCTGATGTACTAAAAACACCGAGCAAAGCTCGGTCATCCAGGTACTTAGATTTATCCCCGCAATTGACCACTCGTGTGAAAATGCTGTGCTGCAACTCGCTCGAGTAGGAATCCACCGCCTTACCTATTCCTGCCATCATTAATGACATTGTCGTGTTCCGGGTAGCCGTTAGACTTGCATATACGGTCTAACAACTTGACCACAGGGCAGCAGCGCACCTACAACAGCTATGGTGTCTATAGGCCACGGCTGTCTCTAACCATCAGGAGACCCGTGTGCCTGCTCGCTGTCTTATCCCATAAAAATATCATAAGACTTGTATTCAGTATTTATCAAACTATATTTCCATTCCCAACTATGTTCGCCGTCTTATACCATAAAAAAACGATACTAATAATTAGAAATACTTAAATAGATACTAGAACAAATTAAATTAACACCCAGAACCGGTAACACAAATATCTATGTTCATCATACAAATGTCTGTCTCAGTCGGGAATCAAACCCAAACCTCGCGGTAAGTCGATGCGGTGAGGTACGCTAGCCACACGACTCCACAATCTTTAAGAATACAAAACAGATTATGATGCGGTTTTTCAATAGAGTGAATCAAGAGGTAGGTTTTTGTGTATAGTGTTGGTCCGGGTTCCGTTGTAGAATAGACCAACTGCCTTCCACCCAGGCAGCTCGTAAGAGGCGAGCACAGGGTCTATTGTCATCAACATCGTTACATTGACTAGGTGGTAGTGTCTTACAACGACTCGCCCGGATTGGTACCACCGCTTTATCTATTCCTGCCACAATAACGTCAGTGTTCGCCATTGTCGTGTTGTGGTTTGGAGGGTATGGTTGCCGGTAAACTTACTCACGCAAGAGGCTTACCATCCTAGCCTGAGGTTGGCAAAGCACCATTTTCACCTTTGGTGTCTATAGGCCACGTGTATTTCTTAGCATCAGGAAATCCGTCTGCTTGTTTGCCTTCCATTAGCATAAAAAAAATATATCGATTTATAAAATTTGAAAATAATTCAGGTGCTATCTATGTATAGGTATCTAATTACCAAATGCACAATATTTATGTTTATAAGGCAGGTACTTGTACTAAAATAGTATTTTTAGAATTTCTGGCTGTCTGTATTTGTAACGGTAGGGCTTACGGCCTGGGTTCAATTTCCAGGTCGGACAACTTTTCCTAAATGTTTTTCCGATTATACTGGGTAAGCATTACATTTTTCGGGATCGGAAAGTACCCAAAGTGGCGATAGTCTTGCCACCTATCACATCATGGCCCCTAGTACCTTAGCTAATCGTGGGTGTTCTAGTATATCTACTGGACTTACGAGTCGCGGATATAATAGCACACCTCCGCCTACTTTATCGGGGATAATAGGCATAATGGCTGTATGTCTGTTTATACCCGCTTATCTCTGAAACGACTGCACCGATTTTAATGGAATTTTCACTGGCAGACATCTGGTGTAACAAGGAATTGCTTAGGCTTATTTTATTTTAAAGTTTTATTTCAGAAATGTGTAAAATAAAATAATTAAATAAAAACGTGGACGAAATCGCGGGCACAGATAATATATACATAATATAATAAAACTATAGACAGAATTCTGTACATTAAACAAAAATTGAATATAAAAAAAATGCTGATTTGAAATTAGTATTTCTATATTTAATTTATTCTTAGGTAACGCTTAAATAAGTCATAACAAAAGATACATTGTAGTTTTGAAAAGCTCAATGTATTTGAGAGTTTAACAACAAAGGTTTCTAGTTACAAAAGTGTCGGTGCATATCAACAGGCTGCGGGTGTAGGCACAAGGCTCGGACCGGCCAATATCCGTTTGAACATTTTACTCTGCTTGCATCACGTCGAAGCTGACGTCCTTACAACATCAATATTTGTGTTGCAGCTGGTTCACCTTAAAATAGATGCACTTTTTAAATTTACCCTTTTCGATTTCGTTGAGCAGAAAAATATTATTCCCCTGCAGCAAAAAGTAAAGCCTCAATCACATGAGATTTAAAATTCTTATTTTGTGTCCTATGTCATCTATACAAAGAAATAAAATTGGAGTGTATGTAATATTAAAACAAACGCTTTTTACTAAATGATTTGGAAAAATTAACGGAACAACCTGAAAAACCCTGCCAACTGCGAGTCCGACTTATGCATTAAGGGTTCCGTACCATTGTTTGTAAAAACGGCAAAATAAGTAAGTAAATATTTAACACGTGTGATTTTTGGGTTCTTCTTCCAACAAAAACAGACCCTTGTGTAATGAACGTATAATATAAGGGCACAATCCAAAACAGTAGTTTTTTCGTGAATTGCGATTAGAAATAGATTCCTTCATCGTCACTTTTTTTCAAATAAAAGGTATTCCCGAAGAGGTAGGCAGAGATGTGCTTGTAAATCCTCGAGTAAGTCCAGTACGGAACACCCACGATTAGCCAAGATACTAGGGTCCATAATGTGATAGGTGGCAAGCCTATCGCCAATTCGGGCACATTTCGATCCCGAGCAATGTAATGCTTACTCAGAATTATCTGAAAATTATTTAAGAAAAGTTGCCCGACCTGAGAATTGAATTCGCGACCCTACGAGGCTAATGGCCTCAACAGAACAGAGGCAATAACTCGTTTATTATTTATGTTATGATTGTGACATTTGGGAGATTTCTCACTCCGTCAGCGTAACCGGTAGAGAATATCATTTTATGCCCTTAAGATTTAAAATATCAGTATACAAAAAGTTTTACTTGATCCCTTATAATACTGAGAGTGAATATATATCTGTATTTTTCCAGTTTTACTGCATTTAAACTTTAAAAAAAAAGAAAAGATCATTATCAGTTAAGTGAATTAAAAGGCGATTTTATTACCTGTGTTATGTAGAAACGTTGATAAGAAATAAAGTTCCAGCTAGAAAAGCACATTTCATCTCTTAATTCTTTCTTGATTGGATTAGACGCATTTATTGTGAATATACAAAGATTTGAAGTTACTAGAAGCGCTATAAGCTTATTATTATTTTAAAATATTTATTTAGGTGTTAGTTCTTCGGATTCACATCCAGTGTTCCAGTTTCAAACCTCACTATGTACCAATGAGTTTTCTCAGTGCATTTTGAGTTTATGAGATCAGATGGTATAAAAACTGACGCTCTTGTAACTAACCCCGCAAGACAAAGAAGTGTAATAACCCTGTTAGCTAGTTTATCACCTTTTTTCCCGCCTTTGTCCGGATCCCCTGTGAAAAATGAATTATCTGCCTCGCTAAGGCAGCTCGTAAGAGGCGAGCATAGGTTATCAAAATTTCAAAGATTTCATATCATCATTAGGATCATCTTGAACATGAATATATATTCCGACTCATATCGAAGATTTTATACTATCATTATTGTCATAATTAGCATCGTCTTGAGCAAAAATATATTATTATGTATTTTGACACATATGAAATATGACTCATCATAATTATTGTCATCTTTAGCATCATCTAGAGTAAAAATAAATATTCTGACACATATGAAAGATTTTATATCATCAATAATAGCGTGTACCCGCTTATTGAGCACTCAAGAAGGCCCCCGGGTAACTTGAAGTGAAAATACAGCACGCAATGGATTCACGCGAACACGCGATCACCGTCGCGTGAGACCCAACACGCTCCACTACATTGTATCGTTACTTCATCAATAACGTTTTAACTATTTAACTAAGGAAATTAAATCGAACTACTTTTTTTTATTTTTTTGGCTTCGGCAAAAGCTGCCAGTAGTTTTATCCAGCCAGTATTTTGATAAGTTTTGTCAATTTGCGCCAAGATAATTTAGTTTGGCGAAATCGGGCTCAAATCTTCAAATATTATTAAGTATTTGTTATTATAACTACTCATGAGTAAAAATAAATCAAATGTGAGAATTAATATTTTATAGCTTTCATGGTTCATAAGACTGTGGCGTACATAACGAAAAAAACCTTTTTTACTCTTTTCAAAATATCAATCAACTGATTCATATTGATATAGTACTTCAAATTAATACCAACAACTGAAAAAATATTATAAATGTAGCTTAGACAATATATTATTTCTAAATTAAACCAAAATTAACAAGTACTAGAGAACGAATGGGTTTGTTATAAATGATCATACACAGAAACGTCCTAGCAACCAAGCAATTATTTTCTTCGAAATATCTTCCATATAAGTACCGATTTTACGATTTCATAAACTCTAAGGATAATAATCTAAATTTCAGGAACTCTTGAAGCCATACACACACTTATAAGTTTAGGGAAAGCTTCTACTAAAAACTAAACGAAGTGATTGAAAGAGCCCTAAATTAAAAAAGAAAATTGAATATGCTGCGCAACGGCACTGTGTTGTAAGTTAATATATTGCACAAGTGAACTTCGCCCGAGCTTTCGCTCACGCAGCACTTTCTTGCGCAGCCGAAAACTTACTCAGGCAGCTTATCATTTGAGTTGACAACGCACATGTATTCAATAAAATTTTTGATCGTAGAGAGTGACTCAGTTTACGAGCTGCTCAGGGAACGTTCAAGTATTACGTAACGCAATAAAGTTTTTTAACACCCCCCCCCCCCCACTACCTTTATACCGGGCTTTAATCCCCTTTCGCGACCCCCCCCCCCCCTCAACCCCTCCCCCCACCTCCCCCCCCCCCCCCCCCCCCCTACACTCCCCCC
>DVZL01008579.1:0-10179 GCA_018236625.1 Lasaia peninsularis | reverse complement strand
AATTAAGTGTTAAAATATTTGCACACCACATTGTGGTAGAATATGTTGATATAATTAAAGCTTTTGTTTTATAACAACTTTTAAACACATATTCGGCAAATAAATAATTTTCATTTCATTTCACTTCATTTCATTTCATTTCATTTCATTTCATTTCCTCTTTTATTATTAGAACGGCCCAGGATTGGAATACAGGCAAAGCCTGAAGGTATTTTCAGAACGTTACAATTTAAGCGGCTTTAGAAAAAAAATGAATAGGCATTTATTAGCTTAGCTTGCTTCCACCATTGACCCCCTCGTCACTTTTCATCAGGTGAGTTGCTATCTGTTGTGAAAAAAAGAATATTTAATTCTTACTCAGATGAGACTGCAACGTTCAAAATCTTTTCTATCTTAGGTATAGTGTTTATGGTTCTTTTTGGCCTGGAAATGCTTCACTTCCATGCTTCCAGATAGAAATATTATAATTAATATAATAAATGAATAGAAATTAACTGCAAGAAATATTACTTAATGCTTATTGGTATATGGGTGGTATTATAATAAAGCTATTCCTGAAACAAACCAAATACACAGACGGCGACGACAACGCAAATTAATTCAATCAGCGCCGAGCAAAAGCGACAGGCAGTCAAGCATTCTCTAATTGAATTTGAATGCAAGTGCAACCCTAGCAATCACCCAAGGCACTAGTCATAGAAGCCTCATATGTCTAAGGGAGACAACAGAAAATAGACTCTTCAACCTTACTAATAAGATTCTATTTCGTAAAGCTTTCGTAAATCTGCAAGATCATAATATAAATTAAATCCCGTTGAACAAAATACGATTTAAAATAAACACAGATAGAAACTGTTATGCTTGGGATCCTTTTCGTAACTAACATCACGTGACGTTTCAAAGCTCGGGTTCCAGGATAATAAATCAGGCCTTACTTTGCAAGTAAGACGCATATTACATGACCATAGAGGTTTTAGGTATAGTTAGGCTGTGTTAATAGTAAATCTCTTCTCATCATAAACCACATGCTGGGTAATAGTTTATTAGTGAAGCATATTTAAGAAAATTACGTTTAAATTGTGTTTAAATATTCGTCATAGAAGTATTATTGCATCTAGTTGTACGATTTTCATTCAATAGAAATAATAATATACCAATTTATCTATTTATTTTAAATTTTTATTTCATTTACGAGCACTCGTGACTGCGCTTTATATAAATTATACTGAATATTCCAATATCGTGTTAGATTTTAGGTTTATATTTAGTTTACTATGCACAATATTTCGTTGACTTTTGTTCCTGACCATAAGGTTGCCTGGATGAGATCGCTGACTTGGCGATAAGGCCGCCTTTGTGTATCATTTAGTATCTAAGTGTTATTTACCATGTTTGTCTCTTTTGTATTTTTTGGTGCACAATAAAGAGTTATTCTATTAAATGTCATAACTATTTACGACTCACCCTAGTGCGAGTCTGCTTTTGTTTCCGTTAAATGTATCCGTCAGTGATATATTTTTTAATTAAAATTAATTAATCTAATTATTATTCAAACCCCAAAATATGTTCAACGTTTTTTTATACCATTGGGTACAAAAATATACTAATACATTTTTTATGAAATGAGACAGCAAACAAGCACACGAGTTCTTTGATGGTAAGACACAACCGCGGTCGTACGAACGTGGTTGTCATTGTCGTACGTCGTTAATTTTTTGCGGGAGTTTACGAACAATTAATTTTATTTTTGTTAAAGTATAGATTTCCGCAAAGTAACCTTATTTTATCTTCTGAAGAATAATGAACGAAGCCGCAGACAATAATTGTTGAAGAAGCTAATATAGACTTTCCTACGGTTACAAATCCCAGTATGAGATCTACGAGTAAATGACGCCGACTTAACTATGAAAGATTTCGTCGCCAGGATGCTTAATTTCGGCGATAAATTTTCCCATATTCTGCAACGACGGGGGTAATTAGAATGTATGTGTGTGATATTTTACGGGTTTTTAATTGAAGCTATCTAAACTGAATAGTCTTATCTAAAATGTATAGATGCATTTAATAAGAAAAATACATTTTTTTATGAAACAAGACACCGAAATAGTATACAGGTCTCCTGATGCCTATAGACACCTTAGATGTTGTAGGTGCGTCACTATCTATGGTCGGGCTGCTAGGACGTATGTGCAAATCTACCAGCTACCCTAAACAAAACATGACAATGTCGTTATGGTGGCAGGAATATGTAAGGCGGTGGATCTTACCGGGCGAGTTGCTGCACCAGTTTTATTACTACTGCAGCTGTTGTACTTTTGTTTTACTACTACTGTTGTTGTCCTGTAATGTGAGAGCTCATAATTTTTGCGGGTCTACCAGTAAAGCACGTTTTGTTCCTGATCCACTATGTAAAAAAGACCTACCCATCAGGCAGTTCGTATTAATATGACCATTAGTGGATTGTGGACAGTGAGCACCCTCATTTAGTTATTTGCTTAAAATAAGTCAATAATTTCTAAGCCTCTGTAATCTGGTTGCTAGCGCTTTGCACTTCTATTCATATAGTTCAGATTCAAATCTCGCCATGTACCAATGAGTTTTTGTAAACTCTCTTTACTGAGACAGTACTCTTACGGTGAAGGAAATCTTCGTGAGAAAATTCGAATTTATATGGTTAAATTCGACTCCAGGCTTGTCTGTGGTTTTTCTTCTGAATTTTAGAGACCAGATGGCAGCAGTCTCTGCATAAGTCTGATGCCCTTATAAAATCCCCTAGAATATCATCTCATACAGAAAAGAAAAAGGTTAGTATGAAGAATGTTTTTTTAATATTTTTCAAAAGTGATTTCATACGCGTAACATACTAAGTAAACTTCAGATATAATTAAGGTCGTTGATAAGTACCGATTTAATAATTTTTTATAAGAAAATATTGAATATACAATATTTATCAACATAGGGCACCCTCTCCCTTCCATACAAGTAGTGTCTGGTTATAAGAGCCTCTCACTGTAAGAGCCCCAGAAAAGTGTTTGCACAATACACAATATTATGCAAAGTATTATTTCTCAGATCCTATATCATACTAGCGACTCGTCCTGGTTTTACACGGGTTTTAACGAAGGTAAAAAGCCTGTGAACGTCAGGAATAGTTTCGCATAATAAGGAATCGATCCAGTGTTAATGCAACAAAAAATCACGTTTCCTTTTTAAATTATTATTATTGATTTAAACAAGTACATTCACGCCTATCATCCCCCACTGAATAGGCAGAGGTGTGATAGTGTATCCACGATTCGTAAGTCTAGTAGATATAGGTAGAACACCTACGATTAGCCAAGGTACTAGGGCCCTGATGTGATAGATGGCAAGCCTATCGCCACTATCAGTACATTTCAATCCCAAGCAATGTAATGCTGACTTAGAATAATCTGAAAAACATTTAAGTTGTTCAACCTGGGAATTGAAACCGGGACCCTACGCGGCTAACGGTCTTAAGAAGCGACAACCGTACCGTTACACCATAGAGGTCTGTTGAATGTTTTAATACACCTAAATTATTTTTCACTTTTTTAATTTTTGTTTTATATATACTCAATTTAGTTTTATTACAATGGCATACTTTCATACGGCCACAGGACAGTGACTTACTTACAACGTTTATAATATAGGTATATAAATAGGCTATAGGCCAGGTCTGTGTCCTAACATCAGGAGAGATGTGTGCTTGTTTGCTGTATAATCCCTAAAATAACCATTCACTCTCTTAAATTTGATCACCCCGTTGGTTGAGAGGATAGTGTAGCAGGTTCGATTACCGAATAGATGAGTATTGGTGTGATAAATATTAATGCTTATAAAATGTATTTTGATACATATTTATTTCTACTTATCAGTTAACTATGATCCACAGCGAAAGTTAGCATTTGTTTACTTTGAGGTTAGAAAAATTCGTATAATTTGGCCAAAGCTTTAATAATTCAGCAAGTATCTTGGGAGGACAACGCACAGTTAGGAAGGTGTTCCCTAAAGTTGTCTCTCGCCCGATAATCGTTACCGTCGTCGTCCCGAACGTTTTACATTCGACAGGGAATTGACAGCGGTCGAATGTCGACACGTCTTACGACGATAATTCTAGCATATTCTTACAAACTTGATCCTCGAGACGTGCCTAATATATATCCAGAGACATCCCCAGTTTTAAAGTCGTACAAATATATTCAAGACATTACAAGTTGCTTATTTTTCATAAGACAGTGAACAAATGAATGGCTTTCGTGAAGGTAAAAGACCTGAATAGGTCAAAAAAAAAGAAAACCATTAGTTATCAAAAACAAACACACAACACATAAGTTAAAATACATATTAATAACTAGAAATATTCATGCTATCACTAAACATGACAATGAAGCCGGCTTAGTGCGAGTCCGAATTGTAAACGAAAATTTCCACGTCATCCGCACTATTATTATTAAGGTGAAAAAAACTCTGTCTGTCGGTCTGTCTATTACGATTTCACGCCTAAACCACTGATCAGATTATGATGAAATTTGGTACAAGGATAGAGTTGACCTTAAGGAAGAACATAAGCTACATTTTACTGCAAAAAGGGGGTTAGAGGAGGGGATGAATATTTGTATGGAAATGTTTTGATGACATGTAAATATAACCGATTCGTTTTCATTTTGCAATTGCCTAGATTTTGTTAGTATGATAGTCAAACGTGGGCGAAGCCGCAAGCAACATTTAGTTATCTATAAAAATCCATATTTTTTGTAAGGAAGCTCCCGTTAAATATATTACTTGTCCTATAGATTATCTGTGAAAATTTGAGCTTTCTAGCTATTACGGTTCATAAAATGCGAGCTGGTGATATACAGACAGACAAATGGATAGCGGAGTCTTAGTAATAATATATAAAATATATATATATATAAATAATATAATGTATATAATATTTCGTGAATGAAATATAATATACTAGCTTTCCACCCGCGGCTCTTCGCCTGCGTGAATTATTTTAATAACACAAACAACTTTCAAAGGGCAGACATTTTTCCGATTTATAATACTTATGGCGTAAAAACATACCCTGTTTTTAATTTAATCGGTTAAAAAGTAGCCTATGTCTTTCCTCAAGGTCAACTCTATCTTTGTTCTAAATTTCATTAAAATCGGTTTAGTGGTTTAGGCGTGAAAGCGTAACAGACAGACAGACAGATTTACTTTCGCATTTATAATATTGGTACTGCTGGGTGCTTCAAAAATATACTCTAATACCTATTAAAGCATTTCTGTATACTAATATCTATCGTTAACGAAGACCATGCAATTTGTTTACATTAGGGCTAAATAATTAATTTGTGTTATTTGTTCACAGATTATTGTATATATTATCAAACCAGAACGGATGTGAGAGTTGTGGTTAATGATGTAGTGCTGGAACAAGTGAATGAAATTGTATATCATGGTAGTGCTTTTATTAGGGATAGAAGGTACATCGCAGAAGTAAAAAGGAGAGAGAGTGCTGGAAATAGAGTGAATGAAACGTTGGGTAAGCTACTTCAAAGCGAAAGCGCTGAGCTGAAAATGATGGCGAAATTTAGCATTGTATTTTAATGATGTAGTGGGAGGTTTTTATTTAATTAAAAATAAAACCTGAAAATAAAACCTACATCAATTTAACGCCCCCGAAACCGCCTGAATACAAAATTTCAAGAAAATCGTTGGAGCCGTTTCCGAGATCGTTGATACTACTTACTCAAATAAATCTTTATTTTTACTTTATTTACAGACAAAATGTTGCCTACAACTCCACCCGCGTATTGCCATTTTCAAGGTCTCCCGTGGGAACCCATTTAGATATCGGGATAAAAAGGGTAAGGGCTGTGACACTTTCGAGCCTCTAAACTGTCTCCATAATAATTACACCGTACAGTCGCTCCGTCGCTGTGTGAAAGAAAGGCAAAATATCAGTATGTATAGTATGGGATGTCAAAAGTCTCCGAAACTAGCGTGTTTTCATGAAGAAAGTAATTGATGTTTAGGAAATTGGGGAATTATATAAGAATTGTGCATTTTGCTATCGACATTCTCAGGCTGGAGATATACGTATGTGTGTGGAAATTGAGATATATTCACTATTCCTTGATTGATTGAAACATACATTTAGGTTGAATCCCCATCCCTGACATTTAAAAAGATCATTAATTTACTACATATAGGTATATAAGCAAACTAAATGAACGCACAAACAAGATGCCACAAAAATACGAGTACGGAATACGTTATAATTGTTTTTCTTCGAATGTATTTAAGGAGGAATCGAAAGTTGAAAGCATATTGTAACTAATTCTCTACCAACAAGACCAATAGTGGTAGAGTGGTGTGCAACATCTCGACTGGGTCGTATCCACCGCCACTAATCCTGCCTCCATAATGACATTGTCGTGTTCCGATGGAGAGGGTAAGGTAGCTGGTATTTGCACATTAGGACCAATACTCTGTTCACAGGTCAATGACGTACCTAAAACATTTATGGTATATATAGCCACGGTTGTCTGTAACCTTCAAGAGACCCGTGAGCTTGATCATTGCTTCACTACATAGTGTAAAACACTATGTAGTGAACTATGTAGTCTATGTAGTCGCTTTCTCTATAAATTCTTATGTATGCTTAAATCTGTAGAACTACGCAAAGAATTTTGATGCGATCTTCTTAAATAGATATAGTGATTCAAGAGGAAGGTTTTTATGCATATAGCATGTATAGTATACACGTGCGAAACCGGGGTGCTTCGCTAGTTATCATATAAAAAAAGCTTTTCTGTCAACCTCGTGCATCAAAGCACCCAATCACAAATTTTGAAAATAATGTTCATTTTCTTTTATATTTCGGCGTACATGTGATATTACCTCCAGGAACATATTTCACAACGTCATCTGTCAGATTTCCCTTAAGACATTCGATTTCTATCCTCAGTGCCAATAAGTAATTGCATTTTTACTGCGCCCGATAGGACTGTTCCGAGGGTGTATAGAGTGACACATAGCCACATTTTGTTCGCGGATAAAAGCTTTCATGTAATTGAAATTGGTTTATTTAAAATGTTTGAATATTTAGAGATTTATGCAACTGTAACCACATATTTCATTAACGGGAGCAAAATATTATTAATGCAATTTTATAACCTCTGATTAAATATGTAAAAGAGGTCAAGTGAAAGTTGGACTAACTTCAAAGCACGAATCTTTGGAAACATGAAATGACTAATATCCGTAAAAATAAAAAACACATTTGTTGTATGGGAGCCCTCTCATATAATTATTTTTTCTTATTTGTTTTTATAGTGGTAATAAATACCTAATTTGTGAAACTTTCTAGCTATTAGTGACAGACAGATGGACAAATAGTCGAGCAAAAAACTGACATAGGAGTCTTAGTAATAAGATACCGTTTTTGCCTTTTAAATACTGAATATTAAAAATGTATAGATTAAAAATAGGCTCTGTCCGCTACAAAATACCTAGTCTGGCCAAAAAAAGTACCTTCACGCCTATTATCCCTGAAGAGGTAGGCAGAAGTGCGCTAGTGTATCCACGACTCGTAAGTCCAGTAGATATACTAGAACACACCCACAATTAGCCAAGTACCTAGTACCCTGATGTGATAGGTGGCAAGCCTATCGCCACTTCGGACACATTCCAATCCCGGGCAATGTAATGATTACTCAGAAAAATCTGAAAACATTTAAGAAAAGTTGCCAGTCCTGGGAACTGAACCCGGGAGGGTCCCGGCTACGTGGCTAACGGTCTTAACAGACGACACCTGTACCATTACACCACAGGAATTAACATTATGCAAATAACATTTATTACTTTTACATTGTGTCAGTTTAATACATAAATATAAAACAATTAAAAATACGAGTATATAAAACTTATTCGAAGTGGTCTGCATTGGCTGCAAAACAGTCCTTTAAACGTTGAGGTCAGTTATCAATAGAAGCACGCACTCTTTTCATGGGGAAATTCTTCATTGCTAATCGTATGGATTGTTTTTGAACTCCAAAATATCATGACATTTGGCTCCATATCTACTTTGTGTAATGCAATCACCACGATTCGGTTCATTACGTCACCCCACTCCATTTTAATATTGCCAAATATTGTACAATGTATTGGCGCACACAATGAACAATCATATAAAAATGACAGATTCCAAATTCAAATTTAATATTTTTTTTATTTTTAACTGTAACAGCATTTATATTTACAGCCAGACTAATTAGTATAATCAATTTCCTTATTTATATGAAAATTTATTTATAACAGAGTATACGTACAAACAAACACACCTTGGCATTTGTTTTATACATTTCAAGATTTATACTTGCATAGGACCATTTATATCCAAGTTAAGGGCGTTTTAAAAAAAATGTTTTACTATTTTTAGGGGTAAAAAGCGGAACCCTATTGTTAAAACTTAAAGTTTAAAAACGGTACTCTATTACTAAGACCTTGCTATCCGTCTGTCCAACTATCTATCTGTGTGTTTGGCTGTATCTCATGAACCGTGTTAGCTGGACAGTTGATTTTTTTCACAGGTGGTGTATTTATGTTGTCACTATAACAATAAATGTTGAAATCAAAATAAAAGTAATATATAAAGTGTGGGAGCTTATCACAAACGTGTTTTTTGTCCTATTTATAGAGTATGATATGGAACCAATCGTGAGCGTGTCCGACTCGTACTTGACGCATTTTATTTCAATAAGTATAGAAAGTCATAAATACTTTATATGATAATGTATTTGAATATCGAATATCCGTGTGTGCCAAAGAATATGAACTTCATAATATAATGGCTGATATCATGTCCGCGTCCCGTCAGATTTATTCTAAATCAATCAATCTTTGCCGCATTTTCCACGCCAGGATCCTAAAAGAAAATAAATCTTTTGTAAAAGTTTCCCCAACAAGATAGGTATTATTCATGAAGATGCCAGCCAATTGATTGATCGCGGTATTTAGGTTTATATCTTAAGTTACAAGCATAAGCGAGGTGTTTCATAATGGGCCTTGAACAAATGTTTTGACAAAAATAAGCCCCAGTTTGTGCGCTTATATACACAACAGAAAGCTTCTTACATTTTATTAAAGTATTAACTAAGTGGTGGAGATCGAATAATAAGTTTTACATTTTTTATTTTACCTTTGTATCAAGGGTAAAAAATACCGCTATTATGAAAGCGGGAAATATATAAAGTAATAGAATTTATACTTTCCATCGTCGGTACTTGGTGGGATTTTATTGCGTCTACACGTTTTCCTTTAAAAGCGACCAAACACGCGGCTTTCCTAATGGTAAGAGACAACCGTAGCCTATAGATACAATGTTGTAAGTGCATCGCTAACATGTGGCTGGAATGTTAGGCCTGGTGTGCAAGTCTACCGGCTATCCTTATGGCTGACGGTAGGTATAGGTAAGGTGGTGGATCCCTACAAACACTAGACCACAGAAAGGGTTCTTTCTAAGCCTATTACATATCACAAGTTAACCGGTTGACAGGATACAATGATAGTAAAATAGCCCTTACGTTAGCAGTGACCTTGATAAGAAGACACTAAAATTTAATTTAAATGGTGGCAATACTGCTATACGCTAAAAAAACTTATTTTACATACATGCTATATTTTTCCATAGAAATAAACGAAATATATAGTCGGTGTCCGACTTTAATGCTCGAGGTCAAGGAAGTCGAGGTTTGTCTGAGTCTTCTGTGTAGAATACACCATCTGCCTTTCTACTAGGCAACTCGTAAGAGACAAGCATAGGTTAATAAGGTCATAGCCAACAAGATCACTAGTGGTAGTAGAACGCTGGGCAGCAATACGCCTGGGTAGGGATCCACCGCCTTACCTACGGATGAGGACGAACCTCTGTCTACATTTAATGGGGATATGAGCGTGAAGGTATTCATATATTTTTATCCTTTCTACTGTAAATTTCCATAGTATATAACAGATTTCATGTTTATATATAAAACTAGCGGACGCCCGCGGCTTCGCCCGCGTGGACATTGGTTACCGCTGCAAAAATCCTACTCAAGAAAGACATGGTCAGCTAAATAATTCACAGGTCAATTCACAGAAACCGACACTAACATCGACGACGCA
>DVZL01008578.1:0-10180 GCA_018236625.1 Lasaia peninsularis | reverse complement strand
GCACTAAATTATGTACAAAAGGCGAACTTAATGCCAATAAGCATTTTCTCCCAGTTTACCCTCAGGGTAGTGGAGACTAAATAAACATGGGTGGTGCATTAAAGTTAATTACAGAAAAAAATATGGTTAACAACGACACAATTCATTAATTTAAAAACTTAAAACATAAGTGGATCTAGTACACTTAAAATAAAAATAATAAAAACAATATCAAAATGAAATTTTCTTTCCATAATGCAAGAATGTCAATATAAACTTTTTATCATCGTCATATTTCACGATCCCAAGAACGTCAACCTTTCACACAATAAAAGATGGATTTATTCAATTTCCCGTGAAATATGACAAATACGGGAGTCATGAATCCGATACGTAGATAACAACGTTAGCAAAAAACAAAGCATCGCCCGAAATACGGCGGATAGTGATAAGTTACCTACGTCGATTTACGATCAGGATATTTTGACGTTTCGTAGGCGGTTGGTCTAGATTTGATTTATAAATCTTTTATTTTCCACTAATGATATTATTCGTCTGAGAACTGTTTTTGTTGTAAGATAGCGAAAAACAAGCTACTCTCCTACTCGTAAGAAAAACCGTCGTCTATTAGTACAATTTATGTAACTCCGTTGTTACTGGTGTGTTGGTATCTTATGCTTAAGACCTAAGATTAAATGTGAAAGTCTACTTGGTTAAAACTAAACTATCCAGTGACTATTTTTCGTCTTCACCGCAATCTAAATATGAAAAGCGACATCTATCACTCGGGTTGGGTCGTTCGTTGTCTGGGCGTCTTTAAATATTTAACATATTTTGTTTTATTGCCTTATAGTCTTAGTAATAGGATTTAGTTTTTTCCTTTTGGCTACGGAACCATAAAAATGATGTAAACATTCTCAAAATAATACCAAAGTAAAGTTAAATTATTAAATTTAAAAACAGACAATAAAAATACATTTCTAAAATCGACATGGTAGTATTAAAACACATTTGCATAGCAAATAGCCAGGAATAATTGCTCTCGGCAGGAAACAAACAAATGGACGGTGTTAGAGTAAACATAGACATCGGGTTGTAGTGTCCTCATTATAAGTAGGTAGCTAATTTTGTCCGCCATTTTGCGAAGTCACGCGCGAAACTCCCGTATGCATGAACATTAGTAATGCATTGTTCGGGAGGTCGGGTTTTTCACGCAATATTTGGCTCTAGCCACAGCGCGCCTTTTTCAGGACGAAGCTATCTGTCAATTGCGGATTTTTTATCTCATCATCTTTTTTACGGCCAATTAAATAAAAACGCGAGCAAAGTCGCGCGCACTGCTAGTTCATAAATAAAACGGAAACCTCTTAACTATTCAGTATAAAAAATTGTTAAAAACCTGTTCTAATATAACAAACCCGTTCAAAGGTACATTCCGGGTTTCAACTTATGATAACACTTGGACCATTCATATTGAGAGTTGTCTGTAATTTCTGAACTACATAATTGACGACTTAGAAATAATTAAAAACTAGTCTACAAACTATGTATTCTGCTAAAACAAACAATAAATGAAATCGAACTGCTTGTTTATGAATTATAGACAAACTTTTAATTTGATTTAGATTTTTACTCTCTTTGAAGTCTCTTAAGTAATCAAGATAGAAAGTAGCTTTTAACTTACCTTGGAACATAGATTACATAGCCGAATTTGCTATTTTTATAGATAACTAGCTGTTCCGGTGAACTTCGCACCGGCCGCACTTAGATATGAAAAATAGATGTTGACAGAATCTCAGATAAAAGTTAATGCGAATGGAACGGAACGAAATCGCTTCAGTCGTTCTTGAGTTATAAACAGTGTAACTTATTATATTGTAGTTCTTCTATACATATACGTACGTATAGGTACAGAACCCTTCGTGTGCAAGTCCGAATCGCATTTGCGGATTTCTTTTTGAAATTACAATTAAATATTTACTGGTGCTTCCTAAGTGGTATTTCAACATTTAGTCCATTGTGATAAATGAAAATATACTTTAAACTTCATTAAAAAAGTTTAATACCACACCTCAAAGTAGACAGTTTCAATACCCGCCAAAACAGAGCGATGAATTGACGTGATTTTTTAGGTGAAGGTAATTGAAGGGAAGGGGAGGTGACTCTTTCTAACCCCCTACTTGATGTATTTCTAAAATAGGGGGTGGAAGATTGTATGGAACGTTCCGCAATTTTTAAACTTTTCTAGTTTGAGAATTACTAAAAATTAGTATGCAAAATGTTTGTTTTCTAATCTGCCTCCAACTCCTTAAGAAGGAGGTTAAATTTTGTATGAAACTTTAAGGCAGTTTTCAAGGTAGCAAGCTAAAAATTTTAACGCGAGCGAAGCCACAGGTAAAAGCTAGTAGTATTATGAATATTAATTTTGTTATGTTTTCCAATCATCGTTGTCATCGTTGAACAAATCGCAACGAAATGGTAGGTGGGTAGTCCATGATTATTGAAATGGTTCCCGAGGGAGACCAAATAGCTTTAACACTCGAGGTACGTGAGAATTAGTAATTATTGAAGAAGCAAATCGTATTATACGTATATTTTAACTATAACTAGCTGACCTGGCGAACTTCCTACCTAAACCAAAGTCAATGAATGTCGAATTTCTTTTTAACTGAACTAATTTGATGAACGTAATACAATCATATAAAATAAATATTTATATGGATTGATATATAAAAGTGTTTTATTATAAAGCGGAAAATTATTCTATTCGCGAAACCTATGTGGTAATAAATACTAATAATAAATACTAATATAATAAAATTGTGGAGAAGCGAGTTCTACTAGGAGTGGTTCACTTGGTTGTCCGCACTGTGCTTACCTCGCAAGGGAGTCGGAGTGAAGAATATGTATGTATGTAAATTTATTTGCAACAGTTTGAATATCTTATTTAATACTAGCTGCTCGGCCCGGCTCCACACGGTGAGTTAGTATTTGACGTTATGACAGCAGCGCTACCTGCCGGTACCAATAGTTTTCTTTAATTAAACAGGAAATCATCAAAATATCTACACAAAATTTCAATCAAATTTAAGTTTAGCCATTAAGAAGTTATGCGAAATAGATAAGTACGGAAAGATAATTCGTACTACCCGTTCTACCATTACCCGTTTAAAGCGGTAAAAAGTACTTTATGTTTATCAGGGATAATGTTGCCTTTTAACGGTAACAGAATTTTTTCAATCAGTCAAGTATTTTCAGAGCCTATTCAATACAAACAAAGAAACAATCAAATCTTTCATCTTTATAATATTATAAATAAATAAATATAAATAAAGATTGCTGAACAAATTACACGAATTGATCTAACCCCAAAATAAGCAAATTAAATGCTTGTGTTATGAGTGTAAGACAACGATACGAATACAAAGATATGCTTAAATAGATACAAGAACAAATTTAATAAACACCCAGACCCGGAAATACAGACATCTATGTTCATCACACAGATACTTGTCCCCGTTGGGAATCGAACCCGAGCCTCGCAGTTGGTCGATACGGTTAGGCGTATACGCTAGCCACTGGGCCAACGAGGCGATCAAATTGAATATTATATTTAATATTATGTGTATGTTTAAAATAGGTAATTCCATTAATTACTCAACGTTTTTAAACCTGTGTGACTTTCGTGGAATTGGTAAGGATCCTGTTGATTTCCCTAGAGATTGCAAATGTAGAGTTGCAAGCTTACCAACATTCTAATTACAACGATGCTTAATATTTCATTTCGAATGTTTCTGCATCTGTTAATGTCCCTTATATTATGTAGAGTTTTCATCTCTTAGTTTAGTCAAACAAGACAGATTTAGGTTGGCTACACACCTTTTACATCTATTGTATTTAAAAATCAAAACTCCTCAAAATTTTGTTTATCTGCTGCTGCTGCTTATCTTACACTTCAAACAGGTCGTTAATTTTACATAAGATGTGAGTGCAAATTTTGTTTTAAAGCAATTTTTTATATAAAAATGTCTCTTTATTTGCCTTGTTGGGGTAGCTCCGTACCCTTAGTAGGTTCGTGTTTGTGAGGCAAATAATAAACCTTAGTGATTTATGGTGTATTATATTTTGTCCACATTTATATTGAAAGTACAGTACAATTATAGGTCGCGTACATAAGGTGAGCGCTCGCGGTGGGGGTACGGTGTTAACTGTCCGCATGACAGTGTAGCCGCTACAGCTTTTTCAAACATAAGTAGACAATATTATCATGTAAAATTATCGAACTCAAAATAAGTGATTAATCCATGCACATAATGATTCTTATCTATACATATACATAAAATTGGAGTATCTGTACATAATATTGAAATAACAGCTTTTTACTAAATGCATGTATATATTTACAAGGTACATGTACCAAAATAATATATTTTAGAACTTTTGTCTGTCTGCCTGTTTTTGCCGCTTTTTTATCCCTGAAACGGCTGGACCGATTATGATGGGAGGTTCACTGGCTGACAGCTAATGTAATATGGAATAGCTTAGGTTGCTTTTATTTTAAAATTTTACTACTATAAAAGTAGCCTAAGTTATTCCATATTACATCATACATATTGACAATAAACTCCACTACCGATTACTATGTTGGTGGCTACTCGCCCAGGTAGGGATCCACCACTTTACCTATTGCCGCAGCCATAATGACAGTGTCGTGTCCTGTTTCGGAGGGTAGGGTTGCCGGTAGACTTGCACATAAGGTCTACAATCCCGACCGCAGGGCAGCGGCGCACATACAACATCTATAGTGTCTATAGGCCAATGTTATCTCTTACCATCAGGATACCCATGTGTTTTTTTGCTCTCTCTTCTTCCATAATTCCATCATTTCATTTTTCATCTATTATATTGTCAAACGCAGCTTCCCTTTTAATATCTGCAATAAAATGACTTCCTCAGAAATAAGTGTTTGTTAAGTGTTCGTGCTGAAATTTTGAAATTTTCTATAATATTCACTCCTATGTCTCAATCTTAGAGGATATGTTGATATAGAGAGCGCAGATTTTTATTTGATAGAGCCTCAGTGGTCTAATTGTTTGCGTTTCAAACTTTTATAGGAAGTCCAGGTTTGAATTCCGTCATCTATCAATGAGTAGTAGTATAGGCCATCTTTCTCCCTACCAGGCAGATCATAAGAGGCGAGCACTGGTTTACTGTAAGGTAGGGATCCACAGCTATTTAATGACATTGTCGTTATCCGGTACGGAGGGTAGAGCAGCCGGTAGACTGGCACATTAGGTGTAAAAGCCTAACCATAGGAAAGTGACGCACCGAAAATATCTAGGGAGTATTTAGGCCTCGGTTTTGAATGGTTGGATTTTGTTCGCTTTTCCATAAAAAATACCTAGGATAAGAGACAGAAGCTCGCTTTTAACACTCGTTCTCTTAACTCGGTAATACTCTAAGGACGTAACTTAATAATGGGGTTTACTTAGGCTATTTATATTAACATTCAAGAGACTAGGCTCTACGTAAGCGCGTCGTATTTATGGTACTACGGGCTGATTCAGCTGGGTTAAAACTATTTTTCGTCAGTGGGTAAATCTTAAATTATATTTTCTCCAAATATTAACAGGAAAACACCGATTTTTCGTTTACTTAAAATGACTAGTAGTCCCGGTAAATAGATGAAGAATAGATGTTGACTGATTTTTAGACCTATCTGATACACACACAAAATTTCATGAGGACGGAACAGAACGGGACAGGAAATAAATAAATATTACTGAACAAATTATATGCTTGGATTATAAGTGTTAGACAACGATATTAATACATATAAATTCACAAATAAATACTTAAATAAATTTAATAAACATCCTGGTCAGGAAATACAGACATATATATTACACAAATGGAATCGAACCCGAGCCTCGCGGTTAATCGATGGGGCTAGGCATGTACGCTTATCCCTCGGCTAACCTGTGACAGACTTATCAAAAATTATCCTGTTTCCTGGTTTTAGTGTATCTCCCCACCAGTTTTTAGACGAATTACATACCGATTTCTCGTGTATTTAAAATTACTTTTTGTCACGCAAACTTCTTACCGCCCGCTCTTAGGAATATACAAATATTCACTAATTAGCTGACGATTTACCCCATAATCTAGAAGTCAAAGAGACAAATCCTCGTCATATCTGAGACAACGTTATGTTTTTCAGATAAACTGAAATACAGGCAGTCCTCGACTTTAAGCGTCGTTCAAGTTACGTCTTACAACGTTTTGACACTATTCCTCAAGCATACGTCAATACTCGTAAGGCCAGCGAGGTGCGGAGTCAGCAATATCTATATCCTTCTAGGTGTGTTGTTATAAACGCATTTTTTTGAGTCTGTGCAGATTCTAAACCTTGAGTTTTACATTTCAATATAAAAAATATGTCTCGACTTATGTCGTTTCGATTTACGTTACCGTACTCATTTCTAAAAGGTCGACAACGCAGACATGACATTCCCGGTTGCGGGTGTTCGTGGGCGGTGGCGATCACTTACCACCAGGTGACCTACTTGTCCGTTTGCCTCTTCTATAAAAAAATATTAAAATTATTTCAAGCTGTATGAGTCAGTTTCGACACTATTGTATTTTTAGATTGCACAAAGACTAGCCAATTCAGAAGTACAAAGCTTTGAATCGTCAATAAGATTCATCGATGGTTTGCACCACAATAGGTAATTGGCTGCAGACATTTCCAAATCAACTATCAACAAGTCGATACGGTAGTCCTCTCGTGATTCTCACTATTGAGTCTCTAATGACCAAATTCATTAACCTACTTACGTTAAGAGTGTTACAGTTTGGTAGCCTGACCCTATTCTTGTATGAATATCTTTGAAGAAATAACACAAATTGATCTAGCCCCAAAATAAGCAAAACATATCTTAAGAAAAAAAACTCATGTACTTTATCACAAATTATTTATAGTTTCTTAAGAGATAAGTCAGCGGACAAGCACAAGAATCTCCTGATGGTAATGATAGGAAGGCAAATGGTCTATTCTACACAGGGGACCCGGACCAACACGGGGAAAAAATAAAAAATAATTTTTAAATACTAGATCGGTATTGCTGTTTACAGAATTGTCAGAGCTAAAACTTAAGTTTAATGAACTGGCTGATGAACGATATTCTTAGTAACTTAAGTTTTTTTGCTCTGATGAACATTATTGTTAGTAACTTAAGTTTTTTGCTCTCATGAATAATATTGTTAGTAACTTAAGTATTAGCCCTGATGAACAATATTGTCAGAAACTTAAGTTTTATCCCTGATAAACAATATAGTTAGTAACTTATGTTTTAGCCCTGTTAAATCAGTTTCCTTTAAATATTTAACAAAATTGCCTTAAAATAATGTAGATTATCATAATTCATCTTATAACGTCGCCTACATAATTCATTACAATAGTAGAAAATTGAATAACAAATCAATTTTCGTGATTATAACTTATATTTTCGTAGTCGGTGTCCAAATATGGTGCAGGATTTTGATTCCTGTGTAGGGCAATCTGTGCTATGAGGTTTTCCAGTTTATCGGAGACACAAAACGCGGGTGAAGCCACGGGAACAGCTTTTTTATATATGGAATAAATATCCAGTGTCCTGATTAAAATAGTTATTCCTTACTAGCTTTTCGACCGCGTGAATCATTTTGCTAACACTAATAACTTTCAAATGATGGACATATAATACCTATTGCGTAAAAACACATCTTTTTTAAAAAAGTTATAACTTTTTATTTATCTTTTTGTTGCGTTTAAAAAGTAAAAAAGTATCGGATGTTATTCCTCAAGGTCAACAACTCTATATCTGTAGCAAATTTCATCAAAATTAATTTAGTGATTTAGACGTGAAATCGTAACAGACAAACAGACAAATAGACAGACAGACAGTTAATTTATAATATTAATAGGGATTTTAAATGAAAAAGACTTCAATTTGGACCGCTCGATCACTCGCCGTAGACTTCAAATTGCCGTAAAGCTATAAAAGCAAATTGAGGTACGAAATTTAATCCAGTAAACAGCCTTCGGGAAAGTTTTGATTTGTTTATTGAAGTTGTTTTAGTGTAGATATTAGTTTTTGATTACAGCGAATTGGATCTAAAGGGTCGTTAGTCGGCTTTGGATAGGAGGAAAATTGTTTCCTTCTCAAGTTGTGACCTAAAAGGGTTGTTTAAAGTTTTATCTAAAATTTTAGTTCTCAAATAAAACTTCTGGTGTTATAAATAAGAAAATGTATATTTTCGTATACATGTTTAGTTTTCAGATGAAATTAAAAGGACTGATAGTGATGACTTTTACGGTAGAAATAAATTAGAAAATTGATGTAAAAATAAGAAAACTCATGCTACGATAGCTCGGTAATGTCGAAAGAATGACAGAAGGATTACAAAAAATAAAATCAATGAATTTGCCAATTCCGCGAAAATAATTGCGTAAATAAAGTAGTGGTTGTGTGTGAGTTGTTTGGGGTTTTCGACTTCAGGTGGGCACCTTTCTTTTAATACATACGGTCTTTTCTGTTTAGGCGCGCCACAATAATCGCAATTATTTTCGCGGAATTGGCAAATTCATTGATTTTTTTTTTACTATGGATTTCCGAAAAGTAACGCCTGACTCTATTAATGACAGAACATTATCGTCACACCGAGACGATCAAGTATTCCTATTACTATACTACTAATATTATAAGTTCGAAAGTAACTCTATCTGCTACGCTTTCATGCCTAAACTTTTGGTACAGAGATAAAGTGGACCTTGAGGATGAACGTAGGGTACTTCATAACTACATTTAAAAGAGGTTATGTTGTTACGCAATAAGTATTAAAAGTCGGAAAAAATTCTGCTCCTTTGAAAGTTATCTGTTATTAAAATAATTCACGCGGAAAGCTAGTATGTATATTATGTACTTGTGCGTCTCGGGTATTACATATTGTAGCTCGGTCCTGTCCTTGAAATGAATACCTACAGTTGGGCGGTTCGTATATGGCTGCCCGCCTTCGATACATCTATACCTATCATGAAATTATAGTAGGAGCCGGAGATTACACTCTCAACAATGTCATGTCATATTTTATCTCATTATCATAGCGGGCTATTCTACTGTCAAAAGGGCGGTTTGTTTAGAATTTGACAATAACACAAATCTAACAGAAAGAGAGGTTATGTATGTTAGAAAGAGATAGATATACTACATATACGCGATAGATCGTGGTTAGGAGTGTAATCTCCAGATAACGTTTTCAGTTGCTGAGCAAGTGCTATACGAATGGTGTATTTGAAAAGTTATTTATAAAATAAAAGTAGCCTAAGCCATTCCTTATTAAATCACCTATCTGCCAGTAAGAGTCCCGTCAAAAATGGTCTAGCCGTTTCAGATATTAGCGGATACAAACAAACAGATTGACTAACAGACAAAAAATTATAAAAATATAATTTTGATAACTGTACTTTGTAAACATCCATATGAATTTTGTAAAAGTAGTTCTTTTAATATTACATACAGACACTCTAATTTTATTATTTAGTGTAGGTTAAGTATAGATATGCGAAACCGGGTCGGGTCACTAGTTTTATATACATTTTTGATTATAAAAAAATATATTTACATGGAGATAACACTTCCATTGTAAAAGGCCATCAAAATATTGATAAATAAAAAAATGGTAACGTAACTAATACCATACAAAATGTACAATAAATAGTCGTTTAAAATATAGGAATTATGTGTTAGTTACTGGAACATGTTTATTTCACAAAAATACTTGTACTATTTGCAGAACTAAATTGAACAAGCGGTAAGATATATTCCGACTTCGTAACGATGTCTTTTCTCATCAAATCGACGTTTACTGTAAGGAAACTCAACTAAGCATCAAAAGATTTAAAATTTTACGTTTCAAATTCTTTTAAGATTTTCCTTCCTGAATTTTATATAAAGAGGACACAATGGGAATATTATATGTACGAAGTAGTAACGTACCGTCTTAAAAACGTACGGCGTAAACGTAAGGCGGTGGTTAAATTCAGCTCAACTTTCCCCCGTGTTGGTTCGGGTCCTCTGTGTAGTGATCAACTGCCTTCCTACCAGGCAGCTCGTAAGAGGCGAGCATAGGTTAACTGGGTCACTACCAACATGACCACTGG
>DVZL01008577.1:0-10180 GCA_018236625.1 Lasaia peninsularis | reverse complement strand
TTATGTTAAGTATATAAATCTCAATGGAAATTGGAAATACAATACAAATCTATGCT
The DNA here is from genome assembly GCA_018236625.1 of Lasaia peninsularis. Classification (NCBI taxonomy): domain Eukaryota; kingdom Metazoa; phylum Arthropoda; class Insecta; order Lepidoptera; family Riodinidae; genus Lasaia; species Lasaia peninsularis. The sequence goes on along the minus strand of DVZL01008577.1, from coordinate 10,124 downwards.
TACTCCAGCGTTAAACCATACGGCTCCGCGGAATAACTTTTACTCCGGGAGTAAATTTGGATTAGTTTACTTCGCCCTTACACCTTGTTTATTAATACCATAATTGCCTAATCTATGCTTAAGTCTTGGAGTAAAGTTATTCTGACGCTAATCATAGATTATTAATAAGGCGGTAAGGGAGTGAAATACGGAAAAAAACTATACAGAGAAACTGAAGGGGCTTGTATCAACCAAATCTAATTAAATTGCAACATATCGGACTTTCTTTTCGGTGTTCCAGTTAAAAACCTTGCCAATACGAATGATGTACCAATGAGTTTATCTATGTACATTTTCTAAGTGCGCTTATGGTGAAGAAAAATATCATGAAGAAATCCGGATTTTCAGATATGGCAAAGGACTTGCGACCTGTCGCATCATGGGACCTAATATTAGTACTTATCTCTGTCTGTCTTTTGGGAATATGGGCGGGACGACATATTAAAAAAGTACCTTCACGCCTATTATCCCTGAAAGAGTAGGCAGAGGTGTACTAGTATATCCACGACTCGTAAGTACGGGAGATATACTAGAACACCCACGATTAGTCAAGGTATTAGAGCCCTGATTTGATAAGCGACAAGCCTATCGCCACTTCGGGCACATTCCAATCCCGGGTAATGTTTACTCAGAATAATCTGAAAAACATTTAAAAAAAGTTGCCTGATCTGAGATTTGAACCCCGGATCCTACGCGGCTAACGGTTTAGCCGTACCGTTACACCACAGAGGCGATCATATATTAAATTACAATTATATGTTTATTATTAGCTCACAAATTATATTAGAGAGCCCTAAAGTGATCTTATAGCTTATAGGTTCACTTAATGGCTTCTAGTCAGTCTCGTCAAAGCAGCTTATATTACCCTGTGTGACTGTGTAACTAGACAATATTCTATAGGGCTTATGAATATGAAATTCACACAGAGAATATTCTCCATATTAATTATCCATGCAAATTAACCGCTGTCAAAACATGTTTAACCGAAACAAAACTTTTCCAATTATCAGTTTAGGTATATTAAATTATTAATAATGAATTACAGCTAAATACACGTGAAGCTACGTTAACTGTGTTCTCTTAATTAATTAATGGCAGTTAAACTTTTAACTACAATTTTTGGTTTGTTTCTTTAATTACGTAAATGTAAAACTTTGGTGTTAATATCAGGTGTAAGCGACAAAAGCAAAAACTTTGGCGTCATTTTAATTTTAAGGGATTGCTATATTTTTAAGAATTATCGATACAATTTTGTAAAAAATCGTAAGCACTTTTTTTGTATTGATAATTCTAATTTAAAAGATTAAAATGTTTTAATAATATAAAATGTTAGTCCCTGGACGACCGAGCTTTGCTCGGAGTTTGGTTAGTACATCACATTTTTTTTGAAATAAAATTGTATTTGACATAATTTATTTCTGTTTTTCTTGTTTCTGTAGGGCTTTCAGGACGGAACTGGGATTCGAACCCGGGATTCTGCGTATTAAGGTGCCCGATTTCCCAACTGAGCTATACTAATTTGACAAATTTAAGCGAAATTTAGCTTTGTTGTAATGATAAAGGTTTTTATTCCTTAAAAACACGATTAATAAGAGAAACCTGAAAATAAAACCTAGCTAGATCGATTTATCGCCCCCGAAACCCCCCATATACGAAATTTCAAGAAAATCGTTCGAGCCGTTTTCAAAATCGAAAATATACATACATATATATACAAGAATTGCTCGTTTAAAGGTATTATATAAATGTTCGTATGAGATCAAATTTGTGTGCACCCTGATGTTGGTTTTAATTGATAGTATTTTAATGATCATTATCAATAATTAAATCATTATTTTTCGTCTCAGGCATAATCTTTTTTGTAATAAAAGTTATGTTTCATCACATAAGATTTATCATTAGATTATTGTCTATTTAATTATTTAATACTTTATTGTATAAGGGTACAGTAAAAGTAGTGATTTTACAAGAAAAAAAACGAAAAAAAAATGCAAATAATTCCCCGAAAATATTTTTGCGGAATCAGCAAATCAATTAATTTAATTTTTTGTTTGACTATGGATTTTCCGCAAAGTAACGCCTGACTCTATTAATTAAGAAAAAAAAACGAAAAATAACAAAAGGTACAAAGGCAAGTTCACGATGTTAAATTTTATCAAATTTGATAAATATATTACCTAATTGAAAAGTAAAACGATTAAGAGTTATTGGAGCAAAATTCGGATTTTAGATTAATTGCCGTACTTATAGATAAAATTAGCTTAATTGATTGCTATCATACTTAGAAAAATGAAATACTGTCAACCTGTCTGGTTCCTAGCGTCTAGTAAAAAGCTGATCTTACAAAGCAATACTTACGAAATAAATTAATTATATTTTTTATATCAGGTTCTATTTATCGATTTGTTGTCGATAAATAGAACTCAACCACTATGTCAGCGAAGTTTCGGGAACATTAAAATCGAGTAAAATACTCTCACTTATGATTAGCATTCTTAACTTATGCTTGTGCTTTATGTAAAACATAAAAGAGCAATTATACAGAAATTGCTTTTTTAAAAAGATAGAAATGTTCACAAATACAGAAAGATTATTGGAAATGTTTTGTAAATTCGTTTATTACGCGGGGTGTGGAAATTTTTGGGACGATAGATATGAATCGGTTTCGTATAAAATTTACAAACATATTTCATTTTCTGTTTACATTATCATGATATTACTTGAGAATATGGCGGTGCCGTTTGGAAGATTTCCCGAAGTGGAAAAACAATCGGCACTTATGTTCTCTGTTATACACGACATTATTCTCATTAAAATGTTTTTGCTCTTATTTTATAAGACTTCTATAAGGAGACTGAACTATGAAGTGGCAGCCCTAATGAAAGATATTGAAGAGGAACATATAATGAAACAACAGAAGAGAAAAGTAAAATGGGGGATATTGTTTTATTTTATTACTGTTTATTTATCGTTGTTTGCTTTTGGGATAGAAAGCTTACGCAAGGTTTTAGTTGAAGGTATGTTTTCTGTACGTTCTCTTTTTGCGGTGAGTTGATAAATCTTATGATAACGCTTTTGCGTCTGTCGCTTTGATGACGTATCGCTTTCTACTTTCATGATACGAGAGGTCGTGTAGGACGCGGCGGCCATTTTGGCCATTTTATTCTGGAACGTGTTTTTAGGTTTTGGATGTTCACTTCACCATCTATTCATTATTTATGTCAGGAATATGCGATAGGGGTGTCAGATCCCAATATTGACCTTATAGAATTTTTCATTAAAAAGTTTCCCTTATAGAACTAGGAGACGGCAAGAATTTGCTACAGACTTAGATTAGTCACCGAAACCATCTACCAGTAGTCATCAATGAACTAGTGGAATAATTAAACCTTCATCCCAAGGTTGTTTGGTAGAGATCATGACGCCGTTGTGTGATTTAACTTAAATTTGTATAATAAATGTCGTGTGGTATCGTACTTGTTAGTACGTAGTAAAATATATTTATTAAATTAAATCAGTATTTCAAATAATTATATGACAACGATAGGGCTGGCACATCCTTATAGTGTATTGATCTACTACGTTCAGGTTAAAAATGCGGTGTATCATCAGGGTAAAGCAGTATCATTATTATGAGGACACAACCGTTTCGTTTGAAAGAATGAATTTAATTGGTCACAGTAATTGACATTCTAATTTTAAATGATTTGATTGGTTAATGGGTCAAGGGGTAACGATGACAAACAGCATTTTTAACGCGAACGTATTACTTATTTAAAACTTTCAGGTGCGCCATTTTACACAGTAGTGACATATTTACCACACTACGATGAGATTTCTGTGTTCTCGAACATTCTGCGTGTATTTTTCTACACAACCTGGTTGTACATGATGCTGCCTATGATGTCTGCTGACTGTATGCCTATTATCCATCTCATTACAATGGCCTATAAATTTATAACGCTGAGACGTCACTTCGAGAAAATGAGAAAAGATTTTGACAGAAACACGTTGAACATGGAAAACGCTGAGGCTTCTAAAATATTAAGGGATGGTTGCTTCCAAGGGGTGCTCATGCATCAAAAACTTATGACGTAAGTCTTTGTTTAAAGCATGGAATAAAAGGTTTTTTTGTAAACAATTTCGTAGTATCTTTTTCGGTATTTTTTACAATAGAAAGGGAGATAGGCAGTCTAAACTTCTGATATTAGGGAATATAAGAGTATGAGACCGTACCCCCAGGATCGGAATACAAGGTGAGGCGGGATTCCTACCCGGGCGAGATGCTGTTCAGTAGTCTACTAACCCGTGGTCTTGCTAGGAGTAACCCGGATAACCAGGGTCAACATGGGGAACTATTTTTTTAACCAACTATCCTAGCTTACTAATCTGTATGAGATAATGACAAGCGCTGACGTTATTTCGGCAGGAATAAATGTGAAACTCACATGGTGGTGATGTGGTGGTCCACGAGCTACAAACAGAACTTAGACGTATTCTAAAAGACCATGAATTTTACATTAAATGTTAAAATCCATGGTCTTCTATTTCTTTCTGATGCTATATTATTCAGTTTCAATTATTCAATCGGTATGATAAAGTTGTAGGGTATTTTCTTTTCTCGTGTTGCGGGTTCGATTTCCGGCTGTACCAAGTAAAGTTTAATTGTTTTTAAAATTGAAATAACTTCTTTTTTTAGCAAGATATTCTGATTGTAATATGTAAGGTACTTCTCATCCATGCCGTAGCCGTGGGACGCTTTGGTTATTTAATTTGAATCAACAACTTCAACAAAAAATTACGTTTGTTGTATGGCCGACTTAAATGTTTATTTTATTTTGTTTTTAGTATTTGTTATTAACATGGCACATAAATACATATATGTGAAAATTTTTAATTGTCTATCTGTCATGGTTCATGAAATATAGCTTTATGACAGGCAAACAGACAGATAATGGAATTTTAGGTAGTACGGGGCTAATAGTCCCAATTTTCACTCTAAGACCATTAGTCTTAAATTCGAGCACTTATTGTCAACAAAAAAAAATTGTGTGAAATCTTACACGATTCAGCTTAACAATCATATAGTCGAAAGTGTGAATGTTGCATTGATTTCTGAGAAATTTAGCAACAAACACAAAATGGAATTCTGTACTTTTTACCCCACTCACGAGGTAATAAGTCCCAGGTTTGGGGTAAAAAACCCATACATCCTAATGACCAGCTAATTATGTGTTTAAGATTAATTTTAGGGTAAATAAAAATGCATTATTTTAAAATCAATATCTAATAATACTTTTGTTTATTAAAATATAAATATAATCAACATAAATCCGTAATATTCAAATATAGTCATCATGGAATGAAGTTGCTCTACTGAGACTCGTAGCTTCGGGTTTTTGGATAGCCAAAGAAGGGTTTCTTTTGAGAAAAAGCTGTCATCCAGTCTTTACCTACCACTTTTTTTCTTGCCAGGATTCAGGTATAGCAATTGAGGACTTAATAGCGCAATCGTACATTAAGCGATGCACATATTTAGGCCACAGTCCATGAAACATGTGAAAAAGCATAAGCAAATAAGCTTCTCCTTTGATCCTTAGTAAAAACTTGCCGTGTGGAAAGGTATCCAAAACATATGTCTAGGTCTTTCTTCAACAGTGCTATAAACTTTTTAAGAGAATTCCTGCAGATATCTTTCGCAGCTTGAAATACTTTCATCTCACCCATTTTGACTTCATCTGCAGCCAAATTCATGATATGCAGTGGTCTAGTCCCCCTATTCGACCCTCTAAGAAAAATAACACTATTAATCATATCACTGCAATAAAACATATGGGGTGAAAATTCGTCTAGCGGGGCAAGAGTCCCATCGGTGTACTTCTTGCCCCGTACCTATGTCCAGTGATTTGCAAGGTTATAAAATAAAAAATGTTTAACAATAAGAATATTTTATTACCATGCATTACTTACGGATAAAACAAGACTGCAATATGAACTTATCTTAACCATTTCCTTGTAGTCAATGTCGCTCTATGAAAGAAACGACAACAAACACTTATTTTACTTTAGCATTTACTTTAGCATTTACTTATTTTACATAGCATTATCCCTCCGCGATGACTGTCGGCTCGCAAGTGTGTCGTCACCCCTCACCCCGCTCTAGATCACGTACATCGTTTTTTTCTAGCGCAGTTAGATACTGTGATATGTATGTTGGGACTTCTTACCCGCCGGACTTTTAGCCCCGCCCTACCCTAATAGGTTCTTATTCTACCCTTTGGGTATAGAACCCTAAAAATATTGAGGTGGTCTATATATAATATTCTACTTATAAAATATATCGATTTAACTTAAGAATAGGGTTTTCGCTTGAACGATACGGTATTCATCATCATCATTGTTCGCAGTGCTGTATTGTTATCCAAATTGCGTACAGTTGCAAGGTTTCCAATCAACGTGTTTATTGAAACTTGGTTGAAATACACGTCCGGATTTTTATACAAACTTAGGTACATGTTGTTACGTAAAAGGCAATCTATAATTAGCGATTATTATAAAACACTAGCTGATGTCCATGACTTCATCTGCGTTTTAAAATCACTTTTGGAATTGAATTATAAAAACGCTTTTATAAATATAAATGAGACTCTGATTGGCATCTGGTTTCTGTCCGTGATATCTCCGTTTTTCTCTCTATTTGGGTTAAAAAATAGAATACATAACACAGAATTATTTTGTACATTAGATTTAATACTCGTATCTAACTTGTCCGCCATCTTGGTTGTTCAACCATGTTTCAATTAAAAATTGTATTTTCAACAGTTATATTATTAATCACCTCTGTGGTGTAACGGTACAGGTGTTGCCTGTTAAGGTAACTCCAGCCAAAACTACTATGACGTCACGAGAATAATTAGACAATACGAAACATGCCATTTGACAGTGAATATACGAAAACTCGGGATCGGAGTTCGTAGCTTTTAACTTTCAAAAAGATACACAATAGCCCCGCTGGTCGGGCAACTCTTCTTAAATGTTTTTCATATTTTTCTGAGTAAGCATTAATGTAATGCTAACTCAGCACGGGTTATATTGCACGGGATTGGAATGTGCCCGGAGTGGCGATAGGCTTGCCACCTATCACATCAGGGTCCTAGTACCTTGGCTAATCGTGGGTGTGTTCTTGTATATCTACATACTAGCACACCTCTGCCTACCCCTTCGGGGATAATAGGCGTGAAGGTACTTTTTATAATATTATTTTCTTCGATATTATAATTTGTTGGAAATTTTGTGTGCATATTAGGTAGATCTGAGAATCGTTCAGCATCTATAATTCATATTCCTAAGTGCGGGTGGTACGAAGTTCGCCGGCACAGCTAGTTACTTGTATGTTGTTTGAAGTTAATGTTGAATCTATGTTTTGTCACTTGCAGTTTGATAGAAGAAATAAATCGTGTTTTTGGAGTCACTATGTCATTGCAAGTTTGCGAAAGTTCAGCGATTGCGGTGCTACTTCTGCTGAGGCTGGCGGTAACTGCATTATTAATAAATGTTTATTTATTATATATACATTGTATACATAACCAGCCAACCCGGTGTACTTCATATTGTTTATCAAGTAATAATAATAATTAGCGTGAGGAATGTTAAAATGTATTTTCCTAAGTTGTTTCAAATTTTCGGACTTATATAAAAATTCCTGGTAATAATTAAAAAAAAAATCCACCAAGTGCAAATCCCGGTTCCGTCGCGTTGTTTTTAAAACCAGCCAAAAAATCACGTTTGATTGTATTGAGAGTTTTTTTAAAGATTTTTTTTGTTTTCAGTATTTATTGTTTAGCACAAACAGAAATACATTATCAATTAAAACTGTCTAGCTATCATACCTAGTGACAGACATACATACCGTCTGTATGACGGCGAAGTCTTATTAATGGAGCAGAACTCTATCCTTTTATCCTGTGGGTACGGTACCTTAAAAACCCTAAAAGCGAAATTGTTACATCCTTTTACGGGTGATGATGTGATCCATAGAGATATGATTCATTTTTATTTAAATAAAAAAGAGGAGATACTCAATTCGTCTGTATGTTTTTTTAATGTTGATAATAATAAAAAAAAATTTAGAATTAGAAATGCAAATATTGGAAGAAATGGTGGTGGCATTTCAAGTACGGGGAATATCTTCTTCTCTTTGTCTTATCCGGTTTTATATCAGACTAGCTGTTCCCGCGACGTTGTCCGCGTTTTTATTTATATTTTTAATTTTATACATTTCTAAAATAAAATTTAAAAAAATTTAGCCTAAGCCGTTCCTAGTTATATCATCTGTCTGTCAGTCAAAGTCCCGTCAAAATTGATCCAGCGGTTTCAGAGATAAGCGGGTACAAACAGACTGACAGACAAAATTCTAAAAATTGTTGTATTGGTAAACTATTTATGCATCTAGTAAAAAGTTATTATTCTAATATTACACACAGACACTTCGATTTTATTTATTTGTATAGATAATATCAGGGTCGGCTACCTAATCAAGGGGATTTGACTAGGACACCAGTTTTTTTCGCCATTTGCCATCTGACTTCTGCAACCCAGAAGGGAAATTTGCCGAAACCTAGGTTAAGTCTAATTTAATGAATCCGAGTTTCCTCGCGATGTTTTCCTTCTACCATAAGACCTCTCAGAAAATGTACATAGGTCAGAAAAATTCATTGGTAGGTACATGGCAGGGTTCAAACCTGGACTACCGGAATGGAAGTCCGAAGCGCATACCGCTAGGCCACCAAGGCTCTAAATATATTCGTAGCATACTCGTTTAAGATGTTTTTATTATTATTTCAGTTGGCCCCACATCTGAATCTGACAAACGCTTTCATGACCTACACATTTGTGACGTCACTTTTCTTTTTATTGGCACTTAATCTTTGGAATGCGGGAGAAATCACACATCAGGTAAATATTTATATTTCGAATATTTTTTTTTTAATTTGAAATAATAAAATTACATAATGAGATTACATTTAAAGATACGTCATAAACTAAAAAAAAACTAAACTACTTTTAAGATAATTAACTGAAAATAACTTTTTACAAATATTTAGCAATAATCAAAAAAGTACATAATGCGCCAAACAATGTAATGCATTCAAGTTTAGCGAAAAACAGGATTGCTGTACAGAGGCCAAATCCACCATATCGGACACAAATCCAATCGTTGCCCTACTCGGGAGTCGAACCCGGGACCACATGCGTTGAAATATCTTATCATTAGTAAACATATACGTTTGTGATTAAGTTTTGTTTGTTTGCATTACGAGTACTGTGTTTATTATTGGGTTTGTGTATACTTGCTCAGAATCTAATTAGGATGAACAAATGAGTTCTCTTGATGAGGATAAATATCTTCCTTTAAGCGTATTACTATGTTATTAGTTGTAAGAATATTCAAGTTATATTCCGTATTACATCGTCGATCCTTAAAACTTTATACTTTTAATAAAAACCAGCCAAATGAGTGTCGAGTTCACGCACGAAGGGTCCTAATATTATCTATAAAACAGCAAAAAATCACGTTTGTTGTATAGGAGAACCCTTTTTATTTTTTTCTCACAAATATCATAGTATAAGAGATAAACATTATATTCTACTAAAAAACCCGGCAAACATTGTTTTGCCTTATAAATTAAATACTAATATGACCATTAAAAATAAGGGTTGGCGATAAAAAAGGTAAAAATTTAGGGTTGTTTGTATTTTTTAATACCACATTATAAAAAAAATAACAAAAAATTTCGTCAAAATATAAAAAAATATATTTAAAGGTGAACAACCCTTATTACTTAAGGGTATAAAAAATAGATGTTGGCCGGTTTTCAGACCTATTGACTACAAAACTCTACTCAGACCTACAAAATTTCATTAGAATCGGTCGAGCAACACTAAACTTCAATAAAAAATTTACACATATAGACATATTCAATAACAGTAGAACAATATTTAAACGTGAAATAATACAAGTACTCAGTAAAAGACATAATTAAATTAATAAGATGTATGTGTGTATGTGTATGTATATATATATG
>DVZL01008576.1:0-10181 GCA_018236625.1 Lasaia peninsularis | reverse complement strand
CTCCCATACAAGAAACTTGTTTTTTTTTTGCCGTTTTTATAGATAATAGAACGGAACCCTTCGTGCGCGAGTCCGACTCGCATTTTAAATATTTTTTACGCTCAATTATACGTTTAATCATCTCCTTACTCGTAGTTTGACAAAGATACGTATCACGTATAATCAGTAGGTACTGAGCACCGAATTTCTATCCGCTGGGCCAGGTTCGAGCTATACCAATGACTCATTCTAAATCAAATACATTTTACTGAGTATCTTTTCGGTGAAGAAAAACATCATGAGTAAACCCGGATTCATATATTCGAATTGTAATTCAGGATCGAGAGCAGTTTCCCTTTTTGATTTGCAGAGGTCAAATTGCAATCGCTCTGTGTAGAAACTAGCGACCATGTCAAATCCTCTAGAGTAGCCAACCCCTGATAAAGAAACGGGATAACTCTAGGACGGAGACGAAGGCTCGTAGTTTGATAAGATCATAAATTTATAAAGGAGGTTGCACATTAAAGCACCTATAACACGTCTCACTAACAAAGTAGAGCCCGAATGAAATATGCGAGGGCTTGAGGTGATTTAAATCTCCAAACTTTAAAGTTTGAACGCCGCTGTAACTAGTTTAGGAAGTGCGCCGGAAATTCGTTTGAGGTAACCGTTTTTATTGCTACTAAACGTCGGTACGACTCATATTAAGAGTGTAATTTTCAATATCCATTTTTATTTTTCGTATCATTTGTATTTTCTTTTTTCCTTTGTCGGATAAAAGTTTTAATAAGTAACAGCGTTTTAACAGAGTTTTAAAGTTACAACAATCACTAATATAAAAAAATGATCCGTACATATAAATATTGATGTAAAACTAACTAAATTATTCCATTATTAACATATACCTTTTGGAAGGAGTTGAGAACAAAACCGACAGGAAAACTGTAATACATACCTGAAAAGAAAAGAAATAAAACATTATTAATAATTATTTAAATTACAATGTTACATACAATTTAAATACTGTATGTTAATGCATGCGCATGGAGATACAAACGAAATACCTCCTTTGACTTTGCAAGAGACAAATAAAGAGTTCTCAATTGCATTTTTAGCTCCAAGCTCCAGCCTATCTGGGCGAGTTACACTAGTGGTCTTGTTGGCTGTGACCTTATTAACAAGCTGCCTGGTAGGAAGGCAGATGGTCTATTCTACACAGAGGACTCGGACCAACACAGGGATATATTTGTCTTTCATTAATCCTCGTCATAAAACTAATTAATCAGTAGCACCGCAAATTTTTAATTAAAAACTAAATCACACATGTTACCCAATAATTGCCGCCAGTTAACTTGTTTAACCAATACGAATTAATAAAAGCGAATTCATACATCAGCATAAAAGTAATTAAAGCGATATTAACGAGGCACATTCATTGTGTATCCACAAACCCGCAATTCGTGTGCCGTTTGAACACGACACTCGGAGCGAAGGCAGTTCAGTATAGCAAGCAAATTTTTTTCCTCCTCAGTTTTAGGGTTCCGTACCCAAGGGGTAAAAAATGGAACCCTATTATTAAGACTCCGCTGTCCATATGACAATCATCAGGCTATGTCACATAAACCGTTATAGCTAGACATTTCTGTAGCCGATATAACTATAAGGGTCGCTCCCATACAACAAACTAGATTTTAGACTGTTATAGAACGCACTTGACAGATTTTTAGAGTTTCATATACCCGTCACAAAAAAACGCCTGTGTGATCAACGTAATAGAGAAAAATATATCCTGCCTCAGATTCTCAATACACTAATTACGTATTTGATTTTTTTATGGATACGTGTATTTTTTACAGTCAGGAAATTTGTTTTGCTCGTAAGCATCTGATTAAATGACAAAAAGAATAAATTTAATTCGAAACACTGTGCGATAGCAACAGCTACTGCTGACATGGGACTGTGTCGCAGCTACTAACGGCCACATCCAGATTGATAATTTAAAAAGGGTACACTAGATACATTAAAAACTAACAAATAAATAAAAATATGTGTGTGGATGTGAGTGTGTGTGTCACTCACTCACTTACTCACTCACTCACATGTACACACATATATGAGTACAACGTTGTCACTTCTTTACAACAGAGAGTAAGAATTCTACAAGCAGCAGTCTTACCTCATATTCCAGACTAATTTTATATAATTTAAGGTTAATCTTCTCTTTACTTAAATTAATTTATACCAAAATAGTAAACACTAATGAAGTCACTGAAGACCACGATTTGAAAAAAAAAGCGCACTACAAATTAGGTTTAAGTTGCATTGTTTTGTAGTACCTAAACAAAGCAAGTCAAGATAGATCGAACTGTCTACCGGTGGCATAATTTATAATTAAAACCAGGTACTTTAGATATAACTCACACACTCACAAGTAATTCACACCAATCTCTATTTTCAAAAAACACACTAAATTAGTTATATCTTGGAATGAAAATATGAACTTGTATCAATAGACTCAGAGTAAGTTTACAACGCTTACACTGGCGTCAAGTCACACAGCACTGTCTTCAAAATGTTAAAACGGAACACCAGGTAGATTATAAATAAATCACAAGTAATTAAACTGTGATAAGACGCTACGCAGACACATTATCACCAAATTGTAGCTTTAATGTTAACTTGTAGTGACACCGTTCGATACTCAACCGCGGTAATGTAAAAACTTTATTCGTACACAAGAACTTGAAACTAGGGTTTCCTAATACATGTCTGGATTACTTTTCTCATTAAAGAAAAGAGAAATACAGAGTTTTTAAATGTATTGAACGGTAAACATGTAGACCGATTTACTGATTGTAAGAAATACAGGCAGTAAAATAAAAACTTAGCATTTAATTTACCTACTATTTAACACATTCAATAGGAGAGCATTGTAGCGACGTGTGGTATAAATCCACTACGGTCATCTGCATGATCTTCTAATTATTAGATGATCATGACTATGTATTAGAATCTAATATATAGTCATGATCACTCTAACATTCTACATATTGATAAATTAAAAAAAAAACAGATTGAGTTCAGTTCGTAGAAGGCTTCTTCTTCTTCTGAGTTCAAATTGTATCTTGTTTATATACTTTTTCAAGGTACCTATCTATATGACAATTTAAATAAGCGCGTGGAATCAAGGGCCGGAACTAGTGCACGATAATAATATATTTAGTACTAGCTGTGCCCGCGACTTCGTTGGGGTTTTTGCTTAATTTATTTTACACATTTCTAAAATAAAAGTAGCCTATACCGTTCCTTGTTACATTAGCTGCCTGCCAGTAAAATTCCAGTCAAAATCGGTCCAGCCGTTACTGAGATTAGCGAGTACAAACGGACAGACAGACAGACAAAAATTCGAAAAAATGTTGTTGTACCTTATAAATATACATGTGCATTTAGTAAAAAGCGGTAATTTAAATACTACATACACTCCAATATTATTTAGGTATTTGTATAGATTTATTACATGAAGAATGCTGGCATAACATCATAACTCAGTGTCCCATAGAAATCCTCTTATCCATACTAATTTGTCAAAACGCCAGCCAAAACTTTATTTACCTGGACGATTGGTCATTGTTTTGAAGTTCGTTGAAACTAAGCCAAGTCCGGACAGTTTATACCCCCGAAACTTGTATCTGTGCAGCCTTTGAACAGTCTCCAATGTAAATTGATCAATGCGGGTAGTTATAACTTTTACAACTTAAAAGCAATATGAATCTCTTCCTCGGGACTCCCAAACATATTAATCTTACTATCCCAATATAATATAATTAAATAAGTTAAAGTTTATACATCTTTGTTATTTTATTGTATTTTTACTATAGTTTTTTTTTTATAGTAGAGGAGGCAAACGGGCAACTTGATGGTAAGTGATTACCGCCGCCCACGAACACCCGCAACACTTTTCTTGAAGGTTCCAAAGTCGTATCCGTTTGGAAATACCGCCGCTGGTAATTCGTTCCACATAGATGCAGTACGAGGCAAAAAATGCCTTAGGAAACTTACGGTTGAGGAGCGCCACGTATTAAGGTGTAGGCGTGGTATTTTAAGCTCTGTCGCAATGTGAAACCGTGAAATGCAGCGGCAGGTATCAAACCAAACGACTCTACAGAGCATTCCCCATGATAAATGTAATTATTAAGTAGACGGTATAAGGATCATGCGGTCGATCACTCATACGGTGAACTGATCAAATAAAATGTGCGGTAGGTTGTTTTTTAAATGAGTGTAGTAAAATGACAGCTAACAGTAGCACATGGCGAAATATCATGAGGCGTATACTATCTGCCCCTAACAATACTAATGTGTAATGACCACGACCGTTCTATCGAGAACGTAGCGACTGAGATGATTATTATTTATGTCAGCACATCTCTCTTAGTCTTAACTTTATCCGGTATTATATCAGATGATACCAGGTTCGGCTACGTAATCTAGGAAATTTTTGTCCTCTGCAACACAAAAAGGAAACCGGCCCTGGTATCTTTTGTGTGTCGCAGATGACATTAAATTGTGTATTATCGATAAATAAGCACAATAAAAAAGCCTAGACAGTTCATACGTAACGTTTCGTGTATAACCTTATAACGATACTTAACCAATATAAACAAATTTGGTAACTTACAAAATTAATCGCCAGTGCGAAGTATTTTTTTAACTCTTATACAAAATAAGGCAATCGTGCAAGTGGATCAACTTGATTTTTAAGCATTATGACTGAAGCTACGATCGATATCGTTCATTTAAACGTCAACCAAAACTGAAATACCTGGACGATGGGTCATTATTCTGTTCATGGAAGTTCATGGAAACTAAGTCCGAACAACTTCGTGCCCTAAAACTCGTACCAGTGCAACGTATAAATAGTCTCGAACGTAAATTGATCCGTGCGGGTAGTTATAAGTTTACCAACTTGAAGCAATACGAATATCTGCCTTACGAATATAGTGACAATAATTATTTTAATTATTTGGACCACCTAGCTTCACTCGGTAATTAAAATTGTCATCTGACATACCAAATGCTACTGACACAGTTGTATAGATGATGTGATTTATATTTTCTTAAGGCCTAGAGCTATCTAGATCAATTTTTACACCCTAATATCCCAACGATACCAAATTTCAGCGAAACCGTTTAAGCCATTGGTGGGAATTTGTATAATAATAATAATAAATATGTTTTTGTTTTGATATGAATTTCCGAAAATTAACGCTTTATTCTGTAAATTATGAGTAAAATTATGATGAAGGCAACGTTAAAGGATTTCTTCCAGTAAATCCGATACAGAGTTAATGCTAAAAATACACATAACATAAAATTGTAGAAAAGTGAATTCTGTACAAAAAAAAAGAAAAAAGGCGACAAATGACGACCAGCGGAATTAATTTTTCGCATATTTAGAATTTTTGTCTGTCCGTCTGTCTGTACCTCTATCGAGATTTACGCCGAATCCACTGAAGCAATCATGATGATATTTAGCTTGCTTCATTACTACAATGTTAGTACCCGTCACCACTGTATCGGAGATGACGTAGCCAGTAAACTCACACAATCAAGAACTTTTCAGCTTCTGGTTGCCAATACTAGATTTGAGGAGTCTATAGGTGAAATACCCTAAGGTAGATAATCCATTTTGTTTCTCAATAATGTCATGAAAGAAACCGTTCAAGTGCGAGTCAGATTAGCGTATAAAGGGTACCGGTACCGTACACATCAACTATAGAATCAGCAAAAGCAATATCTCATCTATTTACACAAACAGAACCAAAATATTCAATTCGAACGCATGTACCGCGATCTAAATATGCATAGCGACATCTATTGCTTAATTAAAACAACTTTTACGTCGTTCTTTTTCTTTCCGTGAAAATGTCATTAGCTATCGCGGTTCATCAGTTATAACCCGGAAAAGGTAGACAGAAGGACGTACAGCGAAATCTTTATAATCGGTTACCGTTTTTACATTCTGGGTGTTGTATTCTAAAAAAAACACGTCGTATGCTTTCGTTTCAGTCAGCACTTAAATAAACTCGACTCCAGTGGCAACTATTGTTACATCGTAATCGAATGGCCATCGATATCTGAGTGTCGTTTTAATTTCGCGTGAGAAGGGTCGCGCGGCTTCCCATTCGCACTCGAGGACGTGTTTGACAAGATCTAATATGGGACTGAGAATAAATGTTATTGTATTGATGTTTGCGAGGTTTTCCCTCTCGGTTTTTATTAAGTTGTCTTATGTTTGGATATATGTGGCGACGGAAAAGCATGGTTTGTTCACATAATATTTCCTGGAGTTTTATGGTCTGCTTTTATATTTCCACTTGAGCGTAGGCTTGTCGAGTGTTAAAGGAGTGTAAAGTATTTGTTAAATTTTATAAAACAAAATCTTATTTCAATCAAAGAGACAGAGAAAAAATATTTTTTCAAAGGATTTAAATTATGACAAACAGAAAGTCACATCAATTTTTTAAATTATTAGCGCACTAGAATTACATACGATATTGATTGGTCTTTTAAATCAATTAAAAAATATATTACTATGCTCATATCCCCGATGTAGTAGGCAGAGGCACATATGCGTTTCACATGTCTTATATTCTTAGTTACGAGTATCATGAGAGTGATTAATTTATTACAACAGTAGGGTAGGTATATGACTGACATTTAATTTGTTGTATGTATTTATAACGTTTACCTAAAATTTGTTACTCCATTTGTATATCTCGTTACCCATTATTATATTTCCAAATCTTCTTCGCCCTAGTCTTATCCAACATCAGGGTCAGCTACCTAATGTTGGGGATCGATAAGGACGCCAATTTTTACACAGAGCAACTGACATCTAACATCTGGAACCCAGATTGGAAACCAGGCCTAATCATACATTAAATCGAATTCAAACACACGAATCCGAGTTTGCTGACGATATTTTCCTTCATCGTATAGTAGAGGATCCGAATGTAACATCGACCTTCACCAATATGTCTAATGGATAAAACCAATATTTTAATAGGCGATGCTTTTCATAATCTTTAATGAACTAAATTACCTATCGACCAATTTTAATCCATTAAACAGATTGGTGAAGGTCGATGTTATATTCGGATCTTAGACCAGAAACAGCACTCAGAAAATGCACTCAAGTTAGAAAAATTCGTTGGCACATGACGGGGTTCGAAATTCGACTCCCAGAATGGGAGACCTTGGGATAATATTTCTAAAATAAATTCAAAACAGTGTCTAGTATTAACATAATATCAGAATCCACGGCACAATTTATAAAAATCATACTAAACCAACACTTAGTACTGAATAAAAAACCGTAAGCCACGTGAAGCTTTTTTATGACTACCCTCGAATTAATTCACGATTAGAGAACTCCGAGCTGCTTTATACACAAGGGCTGGGTTAAAAAAAAGATCTCTTTCAAAACCTTAAAAAGGAACTTTCAACGTATTTCGGTTGAAATGTACAAATATTCCAGCAAAACCACCTGAGCAAAATGTCCTTAAAAAGGGAGCATTTACTTTTATAATTTTATCGTTCCAACGTAGTTTTGTCGTTTTTCGTCAGCCACAAATACGTATGTACTTATTTATTACTCGAATGTACGTCATTTATTACAATAATGGCTCCATTTCTTAGCCGAGATTCGAGTCGTATGGCCTACGGGTATCATGCAAAAGAACTAAAAGGTTTCCTTCTTTTATTATTCGAACGGCTAAGGATTAAATACTTCTTGTCTACGATTTCCAAATAGTTTCAACTTTTGCGTTTCTTAGCCAGTTTACTTTTTTGAAATATTATTATTTTAAATACCTATATTTATTTTATTCTGTTTTAATATTTAGCAGCAACAGGAATAGATCATTAAGGTCCATGAAATACAGCCTGTTGACGAACAAAAAGTTTTAGTAATAGGGTTTAATTTTTATTTTTTGGGCACGGAACCCTAAAAACATTACAGTAGCAGTGTTCAAAGTGGTCAAAATAGAATATTGGATTTTAATACATAGTATATTAAAATCCATATAAAAAAACTCCATTATATTACGATATTGAGTTTTGTGTAACCTCGAAACTCAATTTTTGTACTATAATATAGTCACTTGTAACAATAACTGCAATTGTGTTTCTAACAATACAAACCATAGACAATCATATTCACGATTTGTATATTCATTATTCAAAAATTATGAATACGTAAAATGTCCAGCAGCTTTATTTATGCCCGCTCCAAATGTCTATGAATATTATTCGACATGCTCCTCCCTGTGGAATTATGCTCGATTTGTCTGATATTCTGTTTAATATAAAATACGGAAAATTATTTTTTATTTATATAATTCTAAATACAGCATTTTATTATTGTTTAGACTTCTTTGTATTTATAAATATCGTGCGCGGTTTTGTCTTTGTTATTTCTTCTATTAAAATTAATGGATTTTTTTATGGTATGGGAAGGCAAATAAGCAGACGGATTGCCTAATGGTAAGGAATATAATTCGACTATACACACCAAAGAAGGTGCAATTAAAAATAAATAGAAAAAGAACTAAAAACGGAACACACATATAATTTCCAGCTATTAATATTAAAAAGCTAATAAAGAAAACCTAATCTCGCCGAGCTAACACTGGCGCGTGACTCGGGTTCAAAACATTCGGTGCACCGTATTGCACAATTTCATAAAAATCACAAGTTTTCAAAGACAATTTTAAAAATATGACGAATATACCGTTTCATTAATGAGACTTGGAGATAATAATATTAATCCATTCTTAATTTTTTACTTTGTATTTGTGCTGTCCGTTTTTTTTTTCATATATATTCCAAATAATATATAATTAGACATATTATGTAATGCCAATAAATTTTATTTGAGATCATTATCACGAATTACTGTCGAGCGAATTTGAAAGTGTTTCCATTATTAGGTGATATTCAGTCAAAATGAGAGGAAAAAACCTAAAACTTAGAAAAAATATAACGCCGGTGAAACCAAGGATTTGCTGGTATACTTTAAAATATTTCAGATTTAATGATAATTATTTACTTATCAGAAAATTGTTAGATTAAATCCACTAAGAGAACTAAATCCTTGATGCTCAAGATAAATCTTTAATGAAGACATTCCCCGCTCCCACTAATTAAAATTAACATCACCGAGCCGTCACCCCGACATAATGAATATTGAGATCTTGACATTAAAATAAATTTATAGTAAACTCTCACCTAATCTTTGTATTCATCCTGTATTGATTGATGATCATTTAAACGCAGTAAAACTACAAAAAAATCTATATACACCCTATAACAATACTTCCGCTATATGTTTTTAGTGTTTCGCTAACATTCGAATCTAATAAAACGTAACAATTAGATGAAATATGAACGTAAACTCAGTATTTTTTTGTTTTCTCATGAGATACTTCTCTTAAAAGAAATCAACATAAAAACGCGAATTTCCAATAATATGCCCTTAAATACGTTGTATTAAATGTTATCAGAATGCAAACCATCCCTCACACTCTTAAGAAAGGGATTCTATCAGATAGCGAACAGGATTTACTATTTTATATACTTTCATTTATAGTCCTTTTATCTTTACGATAAAAAAACCTGATCCGCGTAACCTACGTACTTTATCGTAAGTTTTTACGTTCTTCCTTGCAATAAAGTTGCGCCATCTGATTTATAGCCCGCATGGAAGAATTTTAAATGGCACGATAAGGGTAGTCTACTCAGGCAAGACAGATGGGGTTAAGGATATGCGTTGTTAAGAATTACTGAGTTATATTACCCACATATACACATTTCGCCTCTGTGGTGTAACAGCACGGCTGTCGCCTATTAAAACCGTTAGTCCCGTGTTCAATTCACAGGACGGGCAACTTTTATTAAATGCTTTCCAGATTATTATTAT
Source organism: Lasaia peninsularis (assembly GCA_018236625.1). Lineage (NCBI taxonomy): Eukaryota > Metazoa > Arthropoda > Insecta > Lepidoptera > Riodinidae > Lasaia > Lasaia peninsularis. The sequence continues at coordinate 220 of DVZL01008576.1, read as the reverse complement.
CTGAGTAAATATTACATTACCCGGGATCGGAATGTGCCCGAAGTGGCGATAGACCTGCCGCCTATCACATCATGCACCCTAGTACCTTGGCTAATCGTGAGTATTATAATAGGTATACCTTCTGGACTCACGAGTCGTGGATATTTTTTTATAGTATAAGACAGCGAACAGGCACATGGGTCTCCTGATGGTAAGAGACAACCATGGCCTATAGACACCA
>DVZL01008575.1:0-10181 GCA_018236625.1 Lasaia peninsularis | reverse complement strand
TCGAACCCGAGCCTCGCGGTTAGTCGATGCGGTTAGGCGTGTACGCTAGCCACTCGGCCAACGAGGCGGTCAAAAAAGACAATATAAGGTATATAAATAAACCCATACATACATATCTTTCCAGCGAGCTGCTACCTAAAACCAGCTGTCAGTCTCGTCACAAGTCTTCTTTGGTCTATAGATATGATGCACATTTTTTTGACGTATTAAAAATGCGAGTTTTTTAATTTAAATACTTTTTAAAATGTTCTTATAATTCTAGAAAATAATTGTCTGCAAGCTTATTCAAGTTTTTCTAGACAATTTTGTTGTCGCACAAAACACATCTAATAACATAAATTTTATAACATAAAAATTGTAAATATACAGTACAAAATCGCAAAGGTATGAGCAACAGACTAATGTGTTTAACTAATAATTTAAATATTTATGAAGATGCTAGCGCGCGTCCGAAAAACAGTTACATTAATTTATAAAGATAAAACAATTACAATAAGTAAACAATACATTATGAAGTCGGAAGCTGTATGCAAAAGAGTAAAAATTACAATACACAGAGAAAGTTGTAAATGCAAATAACCGAGTACGCGGAAATAGACACAATCGTTAGTAGGATGCCACAAATCTTGTTTTTTTTTCGGTGAAAGTGAACTAACTGGAAATTATGATAATAAATTATAATATATTTAATACAAGCAACGGTGGGCGTGGTCGGTTTTCTTGGAAAATAACATTTTAGACGCTTTGTCGTTGAATAAGTGGGATGTCATTCTTTACTCGAAGGCAGGAAAACATAAAGTTTACATATTTTAATTCAGTAGTCTTTCTTTTATCTTTCTATATATTTTTATAATGTGTAAATATCTTGATAATGATGTTTAATTTTAAATATAAATAAATGTAATATTAGGAAAATTTGCTGATATTATATTTATTTAGAAATATAAATTAAAATATAGAAGTTATTAACTTTTTATTTATCTTTTGGTTCACCTATATAAAATGTTTGAATGATCGGCCACATCTTGGATCCGATGTAATGCCACCATGTATACCAAGAATTATTTAAGCATTGGCCTAGTTATTCACATACAACAGTACGTCAGGTAGGGATGGCGATCTGAGATTGATTATTGAGATCGATTCGAGCCCAATTTTTCTGTATTAGGAACTACATGGTACATTTTCTTAACTTTGTAAGACATTTTATACCCGTTCTGATATTTTTGTATAGAATGAAATAATTGCTATCATAATATCCCCTGATGATAATATAATATTTATTTTGTTTTTATTAAAATTTGATTTTTAATTACATTGTCATCACAAACTTAAAAAAGATCGATTTTTTAGAAATCGATCTTTTACACCTCGATTTTTTTGTGATTCGATTCATCATGTTACGATTTGAATTGATTTAAAAATCGATCTTTTTCGGAAAGAATTGATATCACAACGATATATATAAATATTGTTTGTGGAAAACCGAGTGAGGACGCAAGCGGCCTGGAGCGTTCCACCACAGGCTATTAAACAAATTGTTGGTCTCAGATAGGAACGGTGACATATTTGCAATTCATTTATTTGCAAGTACGGTACAATTTGTAAGATCTTGCTTCTCATATTTACATAGAGAAATGTCTTGTTAAATATTGTGTGTGTGGTAGAGTCTTGCAACGACTCGCTCGGATTGGTACCACCGCCTTACCTATTCCTGTCATATTAGCCTCAGTGCTCGCCATTGTCGTGTTCTGGTTTGAATGGTAGGGTAGCCGGTAGACTTACTCCCGCAAGAGGCTTACCTTCCCAGCCTCAGGTTGGCAACACACCATTTCCACGTGTGTTTCTTATCATCAAGAAATCCGTCTGCTTGTTTGCCTTCCACTATTATAAAAAAAAACAATGAATTTTGTAAATGAAATAAAAAAAAATGTAATAGAGACGTCGCGGCTATTGGCCGGTTTGTTAGACATAATGTACAAGACTACCGGCTCCCCTACGACTACATATTTCATTTACAAAATTCATTGTACTTACAATTAACCCAACATGTACATTTTTTATGGGATAAGACAGCAAACAAGCACATGGATATCCTGGTAGTAAGAAACAACCGTGGCCTATGTTATATTGCATAGATGTTGCAGCTGCGCCGCTATCCTATGGTCGGTCTGTTAGACCTTATGTGCAAGTCTACCCAACCCTTCAGACCGAAACACGACAATGTCATTATGGCGGCAGGAATAGGTAAGGCGATGGAGATGCTGCACAGTACTCTTCCACCAGTGGTCATGTTGGTGGTGACCCAGTTAACCTATACTCGCTTTTTACGAGCTGCCTGGTAGAAAGATAGTTGGTCTATTCCACATAGAGGACCCGGACCAACACGGGGAACTATAATTATTAATTACATTCAAAATATAACATCAATCATATGAATATTACAAATACGTCAAATTTTAATTACCTTTAAAATATTGTATAAAAAAATAGTATATACTCATTAAAAGTTAGTCAGTTAACATTACCTCTCATAAATTTGACCTTGCTCTTTGCAAATATGTTTTATGTGTTATCTAAGGCTAAGAAGTTGCCTTACCCAGGAATCGAAGCCGGGACCTCGTGCGTCAAAGTCGGACTAGCCTCGACCAAAGAGGCGATTTGTAAAAGAAGATATAAAAAGTTGCTTTTGGTCCTTATGGTAATATTTTATTTATATAAAGTTTTTATAGTTGCGATCTCCTGCGACCTCACTTACCGAAAATATATAAAATATTACCATTTTTAACCGACTTCAAAAATAAAGAGGTTCTCATTTCGTGTGCTTGTTTTTATTTTGTATGTTTGTTATGTGATTAAGCCGTCAATTTAATAGAAAATTTAAATAATACATCAAAAATGGTGATCGCTTCATAAGTGATTTATGTAATGATAATGAAATTGATGTCGGTTTTTTGCACTTTTACTGTATTCAGATTATTTATATTACGGTAATGTTTGTATTGTTTTTTTCTATAATTTTTTAAGTAACGGATTTGACGGATGTCAGCATCTTAAATTTTATTTTCTTTTATGAACAAATTATAGAGATGAATAGAGTATAAACATTAAATAAACGAGGAAGGGTAGAAAGGGTCGTTTCCGGATAATAATATTTTTTTGGAAAAAATTAAATGTTCTTAATTTAAAATTTAAAAACAAAATAAGAATCGTAAAAAGCTATTATTGGTTTTGTTACTAACACCATGACTATGTAGGTGGTAGAGTTTTTCAACCGATTTAGTACTAACGCCTTACCTATTCGTGTAGTTATAACGTCATTGTTCGCCGTAGTCGTGTTCCTGGGCACTAATAATTACTGGTATAACTTTAACAATAAATAAGATTTTATAATTAAATACAAACATTACTGACTCCAGAATTTCTTTAGATGGAAAGGAATATTTTCATAATTGAGGGCGGCAATAGGATTCGGAGGCTAGGGCTGCCATATGTCGTGCTGTCTTGGTTTTATTATGCTTTTAATTTTACTTGTATTGAATTAAACTGTGTCAGTACACCTGCACGCATTTGTGGCAATTACAATAAAATAAAAAATACTTTACGCCTAGTATCCTATATCCACGACTCGTAAGTCCAATAGATGTAACACCCACGATTAGCCAGGGTCTATGATATAATAGGTAGCAAGCCCATACCTATTTCGGGCACATTCCAATCCCGGGCAATGTAATGATTACTCCGATTAATCTAAAAAATAATTTAAGAAAAGTTGCCTGACCTGGGAATTGAATCCGTGACGTTACGCGGCTAATAGTTTTAACAGGCGACAGCCGTACCGATACACCACATACAATGAAATAAGAATTTAGGAGAACGTTATTTATTAAAAATTATAATTCATTTCACATAAAGTATCAGACATATTTTATTAAAAGTTATAATAAAATTTCACCTAAGTTTTATTTCGAGATACTTTATTCTCATTCCAAGAACGAATACAATATTTTGTACACATAGAACATTTAAGAAATATAATCGTTCAAAACTGCTCTTCAACGTAAATTGACAATATGTTATGAGTAGTGTGACAAATTCACTTGTGGGTGTACATCTTCCGCGGAAATGTTTGCGTAAAATATCCTTTGCTAAGGCAACATTGCTGAGGTGTTTCATTTTAAAATGATATCTAAGACGCATCACAAGAACACACTCCTTTTAAAATTATTTGAAGTATTTTTCCAAAAACTTTGAGACATATTGGAAACGAAACGTTCGCTCTTCCTCAACTACGAAAAAAGTTATGACTTTGTTCGCCGGATATAATCTAGCGGCAAATCTGACTGACAACCCTATCCTTAAGGAATAGTCATGAAACTTGACACCAGTTGGTCTAAATATTTAAGAGTTACAATAATTACAAAAATAATTCCGGACATTCTGTGATCGCTGTTCCAGTATTAAAATATTATTCGTATTTTAAGGGCTCCGTTGACATTTCAAATTTATGTGCTTTGTAGAGTTGGATTAATGAACAACATTTGCGCAGCTTATACAGAATTTTATTGAGTTAAACTTAGTTTTGATACCAAATATTAAGTATTATAATTATGTTAAAATATTCCTTGAACATTTTTTAATATATATGGTAAAATCCAGGAAAACAATTAATTGTCCAAATCAAAAAGTCGTCCGGTTGTCTGTTTTTTTTATATGTCTGTGATTTATTTTATGCAAAACGATTGAAAACAAAGAAAAAAAATGCTAAAAATATGTACCTTATATAAGAACCTCAGTGTTCTAAGAGGTTTGTTGTGAAGTTATGTTGTAATCTTTGTGGATAATAAATATTTAAAAAAAACATTTAATCAAAGATAATCTTGTTTTTTTTAATTAGTTATACACACTTGAGATAACAGTCGTAGGGCTAAATATATATATTTTTTATGTGATAAGACATCGAACAAGCATACGGTTCTCCTGATGATAAGAAAATCCTGTCCGCTGTCTATAGACACCACAGTTGTTGTGGGTACGTCACTGTCCTGTGGTCGAGGTGCTTGGCCTTATGTCCAAGTCTATCGGCTAGTCTATCCTCCGAACCGGAACACGACAATGTCATTATGACAGCAGGAATAAGTAGGGCGGTGGATCCCTACCCGGCGAGTTGCTGCACAACACTCTAACACCACTATGAGCTGCCTTGTAGAGAGGCAGATAGACTATTCTACACAGAGGACCCGGAGCAATCCGAGCTCTGCTATCTACTTACAATATATAATATCTACTTCTATCTCACTCTTAGAAGGCTGATTTATATTTACTTTGTCAAATCCACGAAACTAGCAGAGAGGTTAGCGAGCTTAGAAAGAATTAAAAGTCAATGTTTAGAGTGTAATATCCAGATACCTTCAGCTTCATGGTAACAACAAGTCAATATTATATCTAAAAGTAAAGTAGGGTCAATTTGAAAGATCACATTTGACATATGTCAATTGTAGTAAATAGCTGTCAAATATAACGAAAAATTGCCTAAATCTTTACAATAAAAGAATACGTAAATGTGCTGCACTTATTTTAAAAAGGGTTTATTTGTATTCTACGAAGTCTAATGTCTAGTTTTTAAAATGTCAAAAATCACCACTTGATCTAACAATAAAGTACCCATCAATTTATTGTATGCTGAAATCGTACGTTATTGTAGACTTCAAACTAATCAGTAACACGCTTTGAAGTTATCTCGGAACAAACAACTTCATAGAAAGACAGACAGCTTGAAGTTCTACATGTAACAGCTGTGCTCAACTAGATATTGCAATTTTCATCAAATCTTGATATTGGCATGATATTACATTTTTAAAAATAATTGATACCTGTACTTTCACCAACAGCACATTGACTATAATAGAAAGACGACTCAAATACGAGGGTTAGAAAATAAGAAACCTATATCATAAATCCTGTAAATAATTACACCGACTTCACTATCCTCCAAACCCGAGCATAAAAATGGAGAATATTACGGCGGTAGAGTACTTACAGGTAAAGTGGCGCTACCGACTCGGCCAAATCTTCGCATACCACCTACATAGCCTCGTTGATAATAAAATATAATTAAACACTCTCATTTTACGGACTGCTTGATAGATTTTTCACCGGATTAGGGAAATAACAGAGTGCTCAGCCAGAGTTTCCAATGCGACCGAACCTAGGCTTAGGGCGAGGTCATGATTATAGAAGGAAGTCGTGGTAATATTCCTCTCAGGGCGGAACATGGCGTCGCGAGTATGTTTGTGCGACGTTAGCCTGTGTCATGATTGCTTATCATTGATTGGTGAATTAATCCCCTTTATAACCTTGGTATTAACGCGGGGTATTCATCAGACTTCCGAATTCTAAATAAATGATTGAAAGGCATTTGAAATAGGCGCGGTACAACGGCTATGTTTGGACCCGACATTTAAAGAACCTTTAAAAAATTAGTTAGACGTCCGTGCAACATGGCGCGCTAGTGAACCCTCTGATTTATGTATGTCCAATTGCACGGGACTAGTACAAATTATAACAGATAGTTTACTTCATACTCTCAACATATTTCTTTTGTTTTTTAATTGTATATAGAATAAAACTTTGGCATCTAACTTTAGATTGACAAGGGCAGAGATATTTTCCTTCACCGTAAGAGAATTTAGATAAAACTCATTAGTAGGGTATGTAGGGTTCGAACGTCCAGTCCATCTCGTACTCGTTAATATTGGTGTACATATTTATCTGAAAACTAAAATGTATCTTTATCGAACACTTGTGAACTCAAAACAAAATGATTTCTTCTTTTGCGCGTATCACAGAAATCTATATATTGAAATTTCGTTATTTTTGACAGTTGTCCGCTTTTCATTTTAAAGTTTATTTTATCCAAATTGATCAAATAAAAGCAGATATATTTTTAATTTAACTAAAATTTAATAGTTGAATAACGCGCTTAACAAGTTACAGATACACGTAAGTAAGAACATCTCTTATATATGTAAGGCGTCGCAAGTATGTGTCTGATAAAATATAAGCATATGAAAGGGATCAGTTTAAGATTAATGAAATTACAAATTGATTAGGTACTCTGTATGATTAAACTAGTTTTTTGCTCGCGGCTTCATACTCGTGAATTTAAAAAGGTTAAAAAGTAGTCTATGTGCCATTTTACAGTTATATATCATAACTGTAAAATTTCGTGAAACACAAAGCGAACTTTCTGTATAATCTTTGAATGTTAGGCGGCGCAGCTATTGTTTATGGTCAATTTATCACCGCCGCCTATACAGGAGTCACTGGCACAATTCACTTGGACGCTGGCCTGTGACGTAACATGCGTGCTATTGTTTACTGAACACCTTTTATACATGTGAGAAACTGCCGATGATCGGTGTAATGACGGTTATTCATCTACCTTTATGAGGGCGGTCAATATTTTGTCAAATTCAACGCACCATCAATATTTATTACAATAACTGCGAACTTTTTTCGAAGGCAAACAATCATACGGTTTTCCCCAGTATCATACATGTCATTTCTTGTGGCTGAAACTAAAACTTCTCGTATGTGTTTTAGCTACTATATACATTATAAAAAATATAAAAACATATTACATAAGCTACGAATACGTATTTTTTTAATGATATTGGAAGGCAAATGAGCAGTTGAATTTCCTGATGGTAAGAAATACACGTCGCCTGTAGACATCAAAGGCGGAATGGTGCGCTGCCAACTTGAGGCTGGGATGGTAAGCCTCTTGCATGAGTAAGTTTACCGGCTACTCTACCCTCCAAACCAGAACACGACAATGGCGAGCATTGGCGCTATTGTGGCAGGAATAGTCGTTACAAGACTCTACCACCTAGTCAATGTCACGGTGTTGGTGGCAGTTGGCCTAATCTGCAATGGAACCCGAACCAACACGGCGTATGTAGCGCACACGTCTTTTTGTTAGCTTGTTAAAATTGAAAAGTGATTTAACTCCTATGTCTATGGTTTCAATAAATGTCAAATATGATAATCAGTCAACGAGAGTGATGTATCATATAGGCCCTACAAAAATAAGATAGACATACCTGTATACAGGTGTATAGACAAATCATGTAACCTCCGAGCAACAGCAATTAGAATAGATAAATGTCTCGATATCTCGGTTTCGGATCCGAGCTCGTCCCTCGAGACGCCGGCAGCGATTTAATTGTCGATTCGAAGCTCCCGCGTTACGATATTGACGTCACTGCTTTTAGACCATAAATTCTAACGCGCTCAGATTATTGCACGTTGGTTTTTACCAAGCTGAAATAACTATCTAGAGATAACACTTCTAAAAAAGAGCTGTCCTCGATGTTACAATTCTGTCTCATTCTCATAGGGCCGGCTATCTCACCAAAGGTTGGCGAATAAAAAGTTAGTTATCAATAGGTTTTCGTTAAAAGTATACATATTTATAATTTGTAGGCAAAAACGGGAAGAAATAAACGGTTCTCTAAACACCCAGTATCTGAACAAGTAATTCGATTTGCATTTTATTATTAGTAAATAATTATGGAACGAATTAGCTTAAAATAGTCTTTTAGCTTCATGATTAGGATGGCAAAGGCCTAAATCGTATCTTTAGTTTCATAATTAGGATGGCAAAGACCTTAAATCGTAAGTTTAATTTCATTATTAGAATAGCAAAAGCCTAAGATCGTAAGTTTAGTTTCATGATTAGGATGGTAAAGGCCTAAATCGTATCTTTAGCTTCATGATTAGTATATCAAAGGCCTCAGATCGTAAGTTTATTTTCATGATGGTAAAGACCTAAAACCGTAAGTTTAGGCTTATAATTAGGATGGTAGAGGCTTCAATTGTACTTTTAGCTTCATGATTAGGATCGTAAAGGTGTCAATCATACCTCTAGCTTCATTATTAGGTTTGTTAAGACTTAATCGCAAAAAGCCTGAAATCTAGAATTGTCTCTACAATGAAGGCGTACAAAAACAATAGTACCTCAGTGCAATGCAATTAGTGTAGATAAATGTCTCGATATCCCGGTTCCCCGACCTGAGCGCGTCCCGTGGGATGATGCCAGTATTTTAATTGTCCCACGTCCCGCATCCTAGCTCTGACGTCGCTGCATTTAGAACATAAATTTTAACGCTTTTGGACCTTTGGACGTTGGTTTTTTATTAAGTGTTTTATTGGACTGCTGTATATCAAATTGATTCAGTTTGTGAGTATGTGGGTGTCCTTATATAACATTCAGGTTTATTAAGTCGTTGTTAGACTTTTTCTACTTTACTGTTTTTGTTATTTTTTTATGATAATGGAAGGCAAACAAGCAGACAGATTTCCTGATAGTAAAAAATACACGTCGCCTTTAGACACAAAAGGTGGAAATGGTGCGTTGCCAACCTGAGGCTGGGATGGTAAGCCTCTTGCGGGAGTAAGTCTATCGGCTACCCTACCCTCTAAACCAGAACACGACAATGGTGAGAACTGCCGCCATTGCAGAAGGAATAGGTAAGGCAGTGGTACCAATCAGGGCGAGTCGTTGCAAGACTCTACCACCTAGTTCTTAACAACTCCCTTTTCAAGAATGATCTTGATACACTTGTGCCGATATTTTGATGGCTTTTTCACAAAAATATGGCTCAGTCACCAAACCATCAACAACTGAATCGGATAATACCTAAGTTACACTCTGTCGACTAATTGGGAAACTTCCTTAGAGCTTTGAGCATAAATACGATCATTTTGTTTGTTAAAATGTTGCTCAAATATAAAATAAATTATCTTAATTTGCGTACTGCTTCAGTACTCCTCTTTTATTTAGCAGTTAAGAAATTACCAGTACGTCTCTTATAGGCTGCTAGTCCTAAATCGCCTCCATTTCGCTTCATACCTACTTTTTGTAATGCAATCACAACGATTCGGTTCTCTATATAACCCCACTCCATTTAAATATCGCAAAATATTGTACAATGTATTGGCGCCAAAATGAGAAAACACAATAACTAATCATAGTATTAAAATGACAGATTCCAAATTCAAATGTTTTATTATTTTTTTTTTAGTTAATTCTTCCCATTCAGGGAAAGGCAAGGGAACTTTGTCCATACAGCCTAGTCTTCAGTATATTATTTTTTCAATAATGATGGTATATCCAT
>DVZL01008574.1:0-10182 GCA_018236625.1 Lasaia peninsularis | reverse complement strand
AGCTGGTATCATTATTTGTAAACTTGACAGATAGATGTGTCAATTTAGTCTCTGAGATGAAAAAATAGACTTTAATTGTAAAAACGGCAAAAAAACAACTTTGTTATATGGAGCCCCTTTTAAGTACTAAACAGCTTTTTAAAATTTTAAATACAGCTTTGAAAGAGACAAACGGAGGGTGGAGTCTTAGTAATAGGGTCTAGTTTGTACCCTTTCGGTATGGAACCTTTAAAAGATAATATTATGCATCTCATTCTACCAAGTTAAACTCAAGTCATGAATAATATCCAGAAAAGATATACCTTAAAGCATGTAGTGTGACATAATGCTGTAGATGCACCATATCCGCCCAGTGCGGTCTGAACACCGGCCTCTGCAGCATCGCCATCATCAGAGCGAGAGCATCCGTCACCAATGTCCTACCAGTACTCTCCGCATCCAGCGATTTCATCACAGTTGTGTAGGATTCTTCCGACATCTGTCTAACCATGTCTAGTAATATGCAGAATACTTTTCTCTGGAAGTAAATAAAATATTTATTAGCTATTTTATATTTATGATTTTTTTACGGACTCCTAAAATGAGGAGTTTCATTTGTTGGTTAGTTTTTTTTATTCGTTTATATTTGTATGTTTGTTACGCGTTTTGTAAGATAAGTCATATATAAATTTTATAGCAATTAGCTCAACATATTTTTTGAAATATTAACAAGACCAAAGTTATTTACCAAGTGGACATGATAATGAAATTGAAATCAGTTTCTTGCAATTTTACTGGGTTTAAATTAATTATTACAAATTAAAATATTTTACTAAAAAATCGCCGAAGTGCAAGTTATACATGCGCACGACGGGTTCCGTATTATCTATACAAATAAATAAAATTGGAGTGTCTGTATGTAATATTAAAATGATAGCTTTATACTAAGTACATAATAACCTTATGTACTTAGTATAAAGCGATTATTTTAATATTACATGCTAGTACATATACCATTTTTTACCATTTTTGTCTGTCTGTCTGTTTATGCCCGCTAATCAAGCTAATGCTAATGTAATGAGGAACGGCTTAGGCTACTTTCATTTTAGAATTTTATTTTGGAAATTTATAAAAAAAACGCGGACGAAGACGCGGGTACAGCTAGTTATCTATAAAAATGGGGGAAAAAATCACGTTTATTGCATAGGAACACCCTTTATCTATTTAGTTTATTCTTTTTATAGTAATTGTTATAGCGACAACAGAAATACATCATCAATAAAAATCAGATTTTAGCTTACCAAATACAGCCTTATGACAAACAGGGGGACAGCAGTCTTAGTAATAATTTTCTGTTTTTATTTTTTCAGTACGGAACCCAAAAAACTACCGTGGACACAAAGGTATAAACTCACCAACAAATGTTCATCATTCGTAGCCCCTTCCTCTTTATGGCGATCTCTCAACATAGTGGCAGCTATCCTCAGTACAGTCGGCAGCAGAGATCGTGCCAGTTCAATCCTGTCAGCCTCTACAGGGCCGACGTCGTCGCGGCCCAGCAACGTCACCACTTCACCAAGTGTCTCCACACAAAGCTCCACCTAAATTTGATCTTTAGTAAGTTAGTTTTATAACATAATCAAAATTGTTAAAATAACATTTAAATTTAAACCGTAAGACAGTCTCGGTTGAAAGCATATTTTGAAATAAAACTGTCTACAATATGTCCAAAACTTTTAAAATTAACTTTTATGAAAGTAAAAATTATGCTTTTGTTTCCCTGAAATAACTACTAACCTTTTGGTTCCTTCCTTGTATTGCTGCGTTAATTAATAATCTGTTTATTAATTTGTTTAAAAAAATAAAAAAATGCCCTCTGTAAATATTAGAAACAGTTTGCCTTTAAGTTGGACTGAAACTCACAATATCTTGAACAAGCTTTATTCCTTATTAATAACTTATTTTTACCTTTTATTTTAAAACAAAAAACCATTATCTATTTAACAATTTAAGTTACCAATATGGTTACCAAAAATATATGTATGGTGGATGTTACCATTGTCTCTCCATTTAAATTACATATTTTGTATCCAGATTCAAGCATATTTATTCTAAGTTTTTAAAATTACAGGAATATTGCAGTATTATTAGCAGACAAGTGCATAGTTTTAATCTGGCAAGATCGCGCTCATTTACTTATTTTCTCTCTCTCTCTTACTTTATGGAGGTTTATAAAACATTTAGTGTGCTCTATACTTCCGTTTTTGTTTACTATAGTAACACCACTTGCCTAACGAATTTGCATAGAATTATTATTTTTTCTATAAGAACATTTTCAAAACAAAATGCAGTTCAGTTAGTTATTTTCCAATAAGGCTCAAGATGACTTTACTACATGGTCGTCAATTAATGTCAATGGACAATAGACAATTTAGTGGCTTTAATGACAATTTTTAACCCATTTCGAAATGATTATTAACTTGTTCAAGTTTACAAATAAACCGCGTTATTAATTAAATACCCTAAAAATCTGGCAACACCGATGACGTCACTTTGATAGTCGCATAATTGTTTTGAATTGGAAAAATATATCCGATTTAATATTTCATTTGTTTCAATGTGAGTAAATATTAAAAGGGGTAAAGACAATTAATAATTTCTCTATAATAATTTCTTGTATTTGATTGTAATCTGTGGAAGCTTTACGATTAAACTAGGTGTACGCAGGCTAAACTCTGCATCAATTATAATATATAGTTAATTTTATTTTGATATTCCATTTTCCTACAGTTTACATTCACCCACATTTGACACAGATGATATACTAAACTAGTCTACATAGCTGCCGGTATGGTATCGAAGATTCTAGAAGTGACTGGAGTATAAATACATACGAATTGCTGTTGTTGCGTGTGGTCGAGTAACCTGGCCGTGTCAGCGCCGAGGAGCCTCGCCGCCTTGTCCACTGAACGCGACTTGTGCACCGCATCCGGGTCCAACTGTACATTGGATACCGGACTAACGCACACCGAAGCACCGGACATTCACACTGACCATGATATTTTCACATTAAGTACACGAGCACATTTACTGAATACTTTAATAGGTACTCCATTACTAAGTCAATAGACAATTCATATTTGTGATTGTTTGAAAAATTATATTTTTGTATATGTTTATTTAGCAATCATTGAATGGATTGTTGCTTACAATAGTCCGTGCGAATATAGAGTTTGATTTCACTTATTTCTTCACTTCGCGCGGTCTCAGGCATCCGCGGTAGCGAAATTATTAGTGGATATTCATATTCCAAAACATCCAGCCAAGGTTCATATCGCTTACTTCTTTTGCGATTTCACCCAGTATATATTTTCTCCAATCCGGCTCAAAGGACCGAAATATGGTAAAGAATATGTCCTTATACTATATAAAAAAAAGTCAAGTCAAGAGGATATCGCTAAATATATTGGCTATCGCTAAGCTGACATGTGACTATGCCGAGATGTTAAATGCAACTGATTATGAAACCGTATAACTTATTATTTTAGGTATCGAGTGCCGGTTCCGTCCTCAATTTTTGCTAGCTGTGCAAATACTAAATGTTTGATTTATAATGGACGACTATAAACAATTAAAATTCCAGGCAACATTTATTTGACCGCCTCGTTGGTCGAGTGGCTAGCGTACACGTCTAACTGCATCGACTAACCGCGAGGCTCGGGTTCGATTCCCGACGGGGACAGACATTTGTCCAGTAATATTTATTTATTTACATATAACAAAACAGTATAACAAACAAACAGTATTGTTGTCTCTCGCAATTTCTATATTTTAATTTAATTTTTTATAAAACAGCAAAAAAGCACACTTCTCTCATGATGGTGAGATACAATTATGGCCTATAGACACCATAGATGTTGCTATCCTACCTACACTAAGAACCGGAATACGACAATGTTACCATGGCGGCAGGAATATGTAAAGCGACTTATCCCTACAAAACCAAGATGCTGCTTAGTACCCTATTACTAGTGGTCTTGTTGGGAGTGACCTACTACGCATTTGCTCGCCTCTTACGAGCTCACTGGTAGGGAGGCAGGTGGTCTATACTTCTTATAGTTAGGTATATATTAAAGTTTTCAGTAACATAAAGTGCATATTTTTCATAGATTATAAGAATTTCATAGAAAAGTATTGTTTTACTAGAAACTGTATCATATCATGGTCAGTGTTCAAAAAGCATATGTTAGCGTTTAGCTGTCTCACATACAATCTATTACACGATTAGCTTATAAGGAGTACTCGTACAAGCGTACACCAAAATGACAATTCTTTTTGATCATATCAATTCATTTTACACTTGATTCTGCAAATATAGTTACCATTTATTTGGGCCTTTAAAGAAAATAAACAACGGCACATTTACTATTTATATACCTATTAGTATTTTTACTAAAAAAAGAAACTACAGACGTAATAATTAAATTACATCACAATTCATGTGCCCTGGATGAATTTCAATATTTCTTTACTTAAAAAAACTGAACATTAAAATTACATTTGAACCAGGACTTTGGACGAGTAAACCGTCAATGTCACAAATCTTACTTCAATCCAGTTGAACTTATAACTTTTTTACTAGTTAATATAAGCTCTAATTAGATACATACTTAAGTAAAAATTTATTTAATTTTTCTTTTATATTTTTCGGTGACTTTTCTACCATTTTATTACCTTATTTGGCCTTATTAGCAGAGCAGAGAAGCTTTTAATATGCAGAAATTAAGGCCCAAGATATTATTACTTATTATGGATATTTGAACTCTTTTATAGCTTTTACAGAATCAAATGTAATTAGTGACCAAGCTGATTAGATAAAGGATATTATCTTTTGGAACTTTAAATGATAATGAAAATACAAATTATTAGTAATCACAAAATATTAACTCACTCTTTTATAAATTGATATATACATCATCTAGAATATAAGGAATAGTTCATCAAAATCGTTTTAATAGACGGGAAAGTACCTTTATGTGGATGATTTGTGGCTAAAGCCTTACTGTGCTAGTACTGTACGGTTTTTGGTAAGATGAAAAATCCGTCTAATGAGCTTGGCCAAAACGTATACATGCGATACATCTTAAGTCTGCACACAACACAAGCGACTAAATAACTCGCTTGTTATTTTAAATCAAGATTCGGTGTTATTCAACACTGTTATTTCGAAAAAAAAATTACCACGTTTGTGTATTTTCAGTGTCAATGTGTATATACATTATAAAATAAAACACTATATAAATTAGCATGTCGAAGACATTAAATTGAATAAGTTCCCAACAAAAGCTCTGGTTTTAGTTATTTTTAAATGTATCGAGTTTTCTCAATCAAGATAAAACTTTATTGCAACCAATAACAAACATCTGAAACCATTTAAGGCTGCAATAAAGATTTTTATTAAAATATAGAACTGTTTTGTTTTTGTAATGTTAAAATATACATAAAATCTTTTTTTCTAAAATCTATTGGTTTTTTTTTCAAATTAGCTCAATTTAACGTTTCAACAAGTTTTTAAACTTACCATATACTTATAAATGTATAATGGTGGAGTAAATCATGTAAATACATGGTACAGTGTTGTGCAAAAGTGATAGTGGTGTGTATATTAATAATAATTAAATATTAGTGGTAAATAAATAAAACATTTCCCATGACAGTAAATATTAGTATAAAACACACTCACACATAAGACTTTAATTGTTAAAAACGTCACACACATTTTCAAGCGTCTAATCTATTAGTTACTTGTGAAGAAAACAAACTTTTAATGATTTGAAAACCATATTTTATTGATTAATTAAATCGATTCTCTATATACAACATGTGAGCTTCATATTCATTTCATATGAATTATAAATTTATGAATAAAAATATATGCATAATATCAAGTAAGTGGATTGTAAATATTTTTCTTAATACAAATGCTCCGAAAATTAACTATTTTAATTTTAAGATTGTCCTATATAACATGGACACCAATATGAAACTTAATTTTAAAAAAAAGTCTCTCGCAGTATTCATACACTTTCTAATGAATATTTTTATTGTAATGTTTTTAAAACATAAAACATCCAATATCCCAGAGCGACATGAATTTTAATAAAATAAAATTTCGTAGTGAATAAAAAAATGTTTTTTCCAATGAATCGATTATCTAAATGGAACTATTATATTACGATACAACCAAGAACAAAAGTGATTTCAAACCCTCAAATGAAAATCCCGAAATTAATTTCCCCAACGTATTTTTCGACTCACACACGTCACACACATGCACACACCTCATGATAAACATATTAATACTTAGTAGACATTATGATTAGTTATATAATGATCTAGTTTGTATGTATTTCGACAATTAGATGAAGTTGTGTGCATACTCCACGATGCCAATTTTTTGTCATTTTGAAGATTAGTTTTTCTTAATTTTAAATGTGAGTTATTTTAGCTTGTTAAAAGCCAAACTACTATTAATCGCTACTGGTATCGGTTAATATAATAAAAATTTACACAATTAAAATATGTTTTTTTAATAAAATAATAGACCATTCTGCATAGGAAAAAGCAATAAGTATTTAATACAAAAATTAAACCCGTATATTAATGTATGTGGAAGATCGCTATCACTACTTAGTATAAAACAATTTGCTTCCCGCTCTCTGTCCCTATAATATGCTTAGATCTTTCAAACTACCCATCGGATTTGAATGTGATTTTTTAATAGATAGATTGATTCAAGAGGAAAGTTTATAAGGATATTAAACATGCAGTGTACCGTACGAAGTTGCAGCTAGCGACCCTAGTTCTAAATATATGACTGTTAGAAATTATTGAAATATAATAAATTTCAAATATATAATTATTGAATACTTGTTATAATTCATATTTATTTATTTCATTACAACGATTCAATAAATATAATAAAATCCGTTTTTTTGTATTTAAAATTTCTCCAATATCATACAAGTTAAAAGATAAAATAATAGGTATAAGGTATTCTAATAGTACATACTATAATTTATTATGTCATGCAAAAATATTCACCGTGCATAAACCGTTACTAAAACTTTACAACAATAACAACAAATACATGCTTAAATACATAAAAAACTCGCACTCATTTGTTAGGTCTTTAAGAGTTAATAGTTATGATATATTTCCCTATAAATAAATGAGTCCACAAAACAATAATTACATCTCAAGCACAAAAACGTAAGTATTGCAGTTTTTATTACTTAGATTATTTGTATTATTAAATAGTTTCCCTGAGCTTAGATTTTTTTATTGCCATGCCATACATAGAAGTTCACTTTTTAAACTTATCAATTTATTTTATGCAAACGTAATATCTAATTGGAATTCACATAATCGTCGGTTTACAAGTTTGGAACATTTGGAAATTAAATTTAATTATATTTTCAAGATCAAAAATCTGTCTTAAGAAAAGGAGAACGTCATATTTTTTCGCGATATTATTTGAATGATATCCAAAATGACTAATCTCTGTATATAAAAATCAGAAAGTTTACAAAGCATTTTCATAATAACCCACCAGGTATGAATGCTAACAAATAGTTTCGACATGTCTAAAAAAATCCACTGACCAAAAAATAAATGTAGAACTACCTCTGACAATTCTATACGTATTTATTTCTTTAGCAGTGGTGTTGAATTCATAAAGAGACCCACAACATATAACAAACATATAGTGTAATCATGCGACATGCATAGCGTGCCTTACCTGGAGACCTGTGTCCTAGGATACATACTGCCGACAACTGCTGATCTTATGTATATCGACTTTAAGGTGAGAATTGTCTAAATTTAAATATATTTATAAATTCAAACACAGACGAAGTCGCTGGCACAGTTAGTCTACAATAATATAAAGGTAAAATATAAAGAATTTTATTCAGACGTAAAACGTTGTATAAAAATAACAATAGTTTAGTTAAATAATTTTTTTTTTTTGAGAAATATGTATGAATAAAAACTCTATATTATTAATCAGTTTATTAGTATTCAATTAAAACAAAATTCTCACCCAAACGTCGATATGATCCTGTCATTGCTGAGTGCCATATGCATACATACCATCACAGTGGGGGTTTAACACGGATTTACACACTGTTATTACAAGTGCCATTCGGTGACGGTCACCATCCAATGCTAATTGAGCTACCACAAATTACCATCGACTATATATTTGCTTAATATAGTAAACATTGATTGAAGTCCATCAAGTCCAGTTTTTATTATAACTTAATTTATCAGCAATAAAAAAAAATTATAAACATTTTATAAAACAGTCGATGGTTTCTGTGATAGTTTATAACACATTTGATAAAATATTAACGATATTAAGCATAATATAACCCTATATGTATGATGTGAAGTGTGACAATGTTTATTACGATTATATTGAGGTATTTTTATACAAACCTTGTGTCGTCTGAACACTTTTGTAGAAAAATACTTCGCGACACTCTTTAAACGTACAAATAAGACAAACTAAAAGTATCTTATGTGAAAAATGACAATTAATTGATGAAAAATATTATTTATTTAAATAAAATATTGTAGCGATTAATGATAACGACGACCAAAACCATATTCTTTAATGTTAGGTGTTATTTCAAATCGCTTATAGAACAGCAGTAGTGTGTGTTATTTTTTATTATTTGTAAGAGTATTAATTGTCGCATAATTTTGTTGCATTTTGTTCGTCTATAAGGTGGGTGACTTTGTGAATGATATATTGATGATCGTTGTAGTGTTGTTGCTACTGTTTATTTACCTGTGGTAAGTAGAATAAGTGAATAGTAGTAGTCAAGTGTGTACATACTAGTTTAGTTATGCGTGTATTGTCACTTTAGACAGCTAATTTTAAATAATTTATCTAAAACGAATGTACATCACAACGTTAATTTACTTTAATAATCACAGTTATTTTTCAATAATTAATAAAAAAATCTAAATAACAAAAATCTAGTATGTCTTTTTGTTATTGAAGATAGGTTAACAAAATTGGCCACAAGTGCCGGACGTGTATATTGTAACAAGTACAGAATATTTTTTTATAGATAGGGTGTGTGATTATAGTTACATATTCTTTCTATTTTAATGCTATCCCAGCTATAACATATAGGTCGTTTGTTGAGATCGTTTGCCCTCCAACAGTGATAATAATCAGTACAAATCCGTAGAGTGATTGTTCGGTAGTTTAACACTTCATTACGTTTGATATAAACGAATCGTCGAGGTCGAGTACCTTGCGTACAGTTTCCATGGTGTACGCGTTCGCGTTATGGCGCAGCGTGTGTATTGCGTGTGTGTGTGCGTGCGAGTGCGTGCGAGTGCGTGTGAGTGCGTGCGAGTGCGTGTGAGTCCGTACCTCGGCGGGTGCCCGCAGCAGCGCCCGCAGCGTGGAGGCGAGATGCGGCAGCAGACGCGCGCGGGGCGCGGGGCGGGCGCCGAGCGGGCCGCGCGCCAGCTCCAGCAGCGCGTGCAGACGCTGCGTCGACAGCCGGCCCAGCGGCAGCGCCTCCAGCGCGCACACGCAGTACTCGCTGTCGACATTTCGTTCGTTTGACTTGATGATAATAGGAAAATATTGCTGTACTATAAATATAGAAATCGAATACGCTCCTTCCTTTTTGAGGTCCTTTTAAAACTAGGTATTTATAATCAATTTAATTGAAGAAACTCTTAAATACATGATTAAGACAATGTTTTAGTTAGAGTACATATATTTATCGAAAACCATGTCTGAACATTTGTTGTAGTTTATTATTCTATATGATACCAGAACAGTTATATTTCTATTTGCACCCAATACATAGTTTTTTTTTGGAATTTAATGGAGAATAGCTCAACTGACAGAGCATGGTCAGTGAGAGACAAATTGCAGTTTCAAATTATTCCAACAGCATTTCTTTAATATGTAAGCATGTTATTTTTTTAATGCAAACATTTATCTTCTAATACTAAAAAAAATCTAACCTATGTATTTACGACAGTTTTTAGTAGAAACGGTAAAAAACAGAGAAACGCGAGATACCTATATGACATAAAAAAAGTACCTTCACGCCTATTATCCCCGAAGAGGTAGGCAGAGGTGTGCTAGTATATCCACGACTCGTA
>DVZL01008573.1:0-10182 GCA_018236625.1 Lasaia peninsularis | reverse complement strand
TGAATATACGAAAATTCGAGCTTGGAGTTCGTATCATTTAACTGTCAAAAAGATACACAATAGCCCCGCTGGTTCAATTCTCGGTTAGAGCAATTTGCTCAATAAGTTTTTTCGGATTATTCGGTAAGGGAATATATATTATATTTCAATACCTCATAACCTCTAACATCCTGAGAGCTAATATCGTCGGTTAACCGTGGGTGCATTAGTTTGTACTAATCACTACGGCGATATGGGTATGACATTATTTTATAATGGTCAAAATAATAGCTATACTTATTAGCGTAAAGTTCGTGTTCTTTAGTTAAGCACATAGCAACCGGAATATAACAATAGCGAGCTAAAAGAATTCAAATCGAACTAGTAGTTCCTGAGATTAACATTCAACTAAACAAGTAACCTCTTCAGCTTCATAATATCAGTAAAGATAGCCTATTATAGTCCACTGTTGGACGTAGGGTTTCAACAGAGTTCACTATTAGACTGCCTCCAGTAGTTGATAAGACAGCGAACAGGCACACGGGTCTCCTGATGTTAAGAGACAACCATGGCCTTTAGACATCATAGTTTTTGTAGGTGCGCCGCTGCCCTGTAGTCGGGCTGATAGATCTGATGTGCAAGTCTATCAGCTACCCTACCCTCCGGACCAGAACACGACAATGTCATTATGGCGGTAGGAATAGGTAAGGCGGTGGATGTGTGATGGTGACCCGGGCGAGTTGCTGCACAGCACTCTACCACCAGTAGTCATATTGGAAGTGACCCAATTAACCTATGCTCGCTTTTTACGAGCTGCCGGTAGAAAGGCAGTTGGTCTATTCTACACGAGGACCTGGGTATATTTTATAATTTGTGCAGGGATATTTGTTTATTTATTATTATTATTTTCCTTGCAATGAAAAAAGACATGTTTAACTCAAAACAAGTTAGTGCACAGCATACTTCCTACGATTAATTATTTTGGAGATGTAGGATACAAAAAGGTTCGCTGCTGAAGACTTTATTTTTCTTACTAACAAAATATCATCACGCCCAACTCTTTGAGACACTAGGCAGTACATATGCACCCACGATTAGCCTAAGACAATAGATTACAAAATGTGTCAGATGGCAAGTCTATTACAATATCAGGCACAAATCTAATAAGAGACAACGATATGTTTTTCAGATAAACTAAATAAACAAACATGAACAAATTGCTCTAACTGATAATCGAACCCCCAATCTCGTGCGTCAAAGTCGGACAACAATTCAACTCGACTACAGAGGCGATAAATTTCACATTTTAATTAAAGAACAAAATACGACTCCACTGACCCCGATTGGTAGCATCGCCTTACTTACTCCGGTCATAGCGTCTGTGCTTGTCATTGGCATGTTCCAGTTCGAGGATAAGGTAGCCGGTAAACCTAGTTTTGCACATAGTTTATCATCCCGGCCACAGGTTTCCAACTTTAGTGTCTACAGGCAACTTGTATTGCTTACCGTTAAGAAACCAAATTAATTGTCGCCACTGAAGTGTTATCAGTCTGAAAAGTAGGCGGACAACTTATGTGACAGGCTTTATTTAGCATCAGCGAATCAGTGTATTTGTCTGTATTCTCATCTCATAAAAACACCCATAAAATATTTATTAGACGCAAGGTTAATTAAGACAATTTAAGCGATACAAACAATTTGTCATGCGATTATCTCGAAAGTTCTTGGCTTCTGAATAAAGGGTCTAAACAAAACAAACGAATCGTGAATCACATTATGCTATTGGCTGCGAGACATTTTATAGGGTGGTCTCGATCTGTGTGGCGGGTTTATGCAAATGCGCGTCGTCGGTGTTGCTATCTTTATCTGAACGACATGCGAGCCAACACCGACGGCGATTACACCGTCGCGAACTCTCTAGCTGAACCGTTTAATTGTATTTTATATACGTTGTACTTTCAAAAGACCTTTTTTCTAAATTTGAAATGTTGTTTTTTTTATCTGGATAATATACGAGCTAACACCATGAACGAAAATGTCGTAAATTTAATAGTTTAACTACTAAAAAGTATTTTAAAAATTTGTTTAATCTTTAAAAATTTTTTTATATTGAATTTCCGGTAACTAAAACATGCAAATACGCATTGTTAATAATGCTAACGTTATAATAACAGCACACTGTAAACAACCCAAAACCAGACTACCTATATAAGAAATTTTTTAAACAAGAACAATTATTAGTGCTTTTAATAAATCTCGTCATAAACACGAATGACTTAAAAAAAATAATAGATTTGGCTTGATGAGTCAATTAGAAACCACTACTAGTATGTCTGTCCGAGTCACACTGGGATATTCTCTTCAATAAACTGGTTGCATATGACATAAAAAACGTAAATAAAGGAACTGTTATTTAAAACTGGTAATTATGTTATTTAAAAATTAAAATAAACCACTGTTATAACATATAATAAACCTCATCAGTCTAATAAATGCAGCTTTTACATATTTATAATTTATGACTTCGTTTAATATTATAAAGTTAATAAAACTGATCGCCTATATGGTTGAGTCTATGTCTTTGATGCAAGAGATTCTAAGTTCGATTCTCGGGCACAATGTGATTTGCACATCACACATCATCACATCACACATCGTAGACCTTATATGGTAAGCTAATCGCGAGTGCATATACAACTTTACTTACGTGAAGATGTTTATTTAATTTAGACCGATTCCGGATTTTTTTGTGAAAGACTAATTAGTTAAACCGTGTGGCTATTTTACAACGTCACCGAACTTTGTGGGCGATCAGAGTGCTTAGCTCGAGAATTCATTTAACTAGGTCGGACTATTTAAAACGCCTACACCAGGGGCTTTCTTCCGGGAGACTGAACCTCGACCTGGTACTGCGTTCTGATTATTGGGTGAAGGGAGGGGTCTGTGGCTCGTCGCTCGGCGTTAGGCACCCGGCGGTAAAGGCGATTCCAAATAGCATACATTGTTACATAACGGTGTAACACAATTTTAAATATTCTTCGGTTTGTGCAACTTCTACAGTAAATGAAGATATATTTATCCATTAATGTGTTTTAAATGCTGATTGTGTGTGGAACTTGTTATCGAATTATAATTAAAGCCTACGGTACACATACTCCGTTAGCTACGTCTGTAACCGTTTTAACTAAAATAAAAATTAAAAATAAATTAAAAAGATATCGTCACGCTCATGTTCCTGAAGAGTTAGGCAGGCAGTACGGCTAATCTTGGGTGCAGAAGTATTTATGCACCTACAAATAGGCGACTCTCTCCTACCAATCTCCCAAATTTCACTATAATTACTTAAATAATATGCGTATTAACTGAAATAAAAAACTGCGAAAGTACCAGAATTTTTAAACGTCATTTACCAAAAAACTATTTTTTTGGATTGTGTCCTTATATTACGAAAGGATGCAATATGTAACCACGTTAGCCAACAGTATTAAGTTCCATGTTGTGACTGGTGTCTAGTCCAACGCCATATCGGGCACTAATGAACAAAGGCAACGGTGTTTTTCAGATAACCTGCAAAAACTCATTGGAACAAGTTGCCCTACCCGGGAATTGAACCCAGGGTCTCGTGTGTCAAAGACACCAACTACGCTTAATCACGGAGGCGATTACAAAAACAAAACTTTATAAACTTAAAATTTTATTAACTAGGTACTTTGTATGTAATAAGATGGTGAAAAAACACACGGGTCTCCTGATAGTGAGACAACCGTGGTCTATCATAGATATTATAGAATTATTGAGACTGAATCCGTACCCACCGATTATTATCGTGGCAGGAACAAACCGAAAAACTAACCGCTAACGTAACCGGAAAAAATACTGCACAGGACGTTACCATCAGTAGTCTTATTGGTAGACCCCTCACACAAGTTATTGTGTGAAAATTGGATGAACAACCGTTAGGTTGTTCATCCAATTTTGTATTATATGTCATATTTTATTAGTAATCTGGCGCGCCGCCATGTATTCAGGCTTGAATTTTGGAACATCCATTCGGGTAGTCCATGTACAAATGAGTTTTTCTAACTTATATGCTTTTTTTAAATACTCTTACGGTTAAGGAAAACATCGTGAGGAAACCCGGATTCATCGAATTTGACTTAATCTAGGTTTGGGCCTAGTTTCCCTTCTAGGCTGCAGATGTCAGATCTCTAGAGTAGGTAGCCGACCCCGATATCATCCGACGTATAAAGGATAAGGTTGAGAAATTCCTTAGTGCTCTTACAGGGAAAGAAAAAGTCGTTAGGAAAACCGGATTTTTGTATTCCAATCTACCTATTCCTATGACCTAGTTATGATCTGATATAATAATAACGGGGTAAGGCTGGAAGGAAGAAGATTTATGTTTTTACACCTATTACGTATTCGTACGCTTAATGATACATTATATTGCTAATTATTTGATCAAACAGCTTCAAATTTTTGGGTTGGATGATAAAATCTCTATACTTACGGAAACCCTTTTGTTACCGTTTATATTTATTAAATTTCATATAAAATAAAAAAAATGTGAACAAAAGAAGTCAATAAAGTATGTTTGATGTTTAGCAACCTCAAAAAATGGTGCTGTTACAATTTCACGCTCGGTCAAAGTTCGAATATCAATAAAAACCCATCTGCCCAATAAATTAACGTCAAAAATTTTATTTATTTCCAGATGATCATTATAAAATCGGAATAATGATTAAAAATTATATAAATTTCCGTTTATAACTAAATAATAACACGAGTAATTAAAATTAGCATATTGCTTTATAGTTTTTTTTTTATTTACATATGCTTTGATAAAAGACATCCTGTATAGTGAAATTAGTTGACGAAATCGTTTTCGTTAAAAATGTGAACCATATTTAGAGTAGATTTATTAAAAAAGACTAGCCTTCCGCCCGCGGTTTCGTCCGCTGTTCTTTCCTACTGTATTGTAGTCGTTTAAAAAGTAGCATATGTGTTATTCGGATGTATAAGCTATATAACTGTAAAATTTCATCCATTTCCGTGCAGTTGTTTTTTCGTGAAAGAGTAGGTAACATACATCCATCCATAATTACAAACTTTCGCGTTTATAATATTAGTAAGATTTGGTTTAATTAAATAACATAACGTTGCCTGATATTGGATTCGTGCCCAATATAACGGCGAACTTGCCACGTGTCACATCATGGGACCTAATATCGTCGGCTAATGGTGGGTGCAAATGTACCTCTGCTGACCCTTTCCGTAATGTATGGATGAGCGTAAAAAAGTTGCAGAAGGCATTTTACCGCATCCTTATGTTTTCTGCTGGTGATAAGCTGAGGGCTAAATAAATTATTCTAGGTAGGTACTACTATTGTCATAGGTACGCTTTCTTCTGAAAAAGTGTCAGTGCTTGCCATTGTTTTGTTCATGTTCATACCCTTTTCTTATAATAGAATAAGGAGGCATTTGACCGCCATCTCATGTTAAATGACGATGTGGCCGAAGATGGAACATGCCTACAATAGATAAATCCTATAGTGTATATTTTTCCGGGAAAACAATAACAGACAACGCAATCCACTCCTATATCATTATTATAAACCAAAATAACACATTTGCTACTTTTCAACTACATTAAGAAGAGGGTTTCTTTTTACGCAATAAGTATTGTAAGGCAGAAAAGATTCTGCGCTTTGATAATTCACGCGGGCGAAGCCGCGGATGGAAAGCTAATAAGAACATGTTGTCCTACCCGGGAATGGAATACGGGGCTTTGTGCGTCGGATGTCGGAAGTCGGACTCCACACGACCACGGAGGCGATTTTACATTTCTATCATAGCATTTAAGTTAATATCTATGTAAATGAGACGACGTAAATCTAGATGATATCAAGATTTATTGATAAAGCCATATTTTTAATGCCTGAGCAGTATATCCTAAGATAAACACGAAAAGTGTTTTTATAACCGCCTTTAGAAATTTTATGATAATATCGCTGAAGATAGCGCTTTACGGCGATACAAAAATTCTATTCCTTCCATCGTTGGCACTTGGTGAAATAACATCATCGTGAATACCACAATATATACAATTGATAATTGTGTTTATATTAGAACTTTTGGTGAGGTAAATATCTATTAAATTATCTATACAAAAAATGGAGTGTCTGTATGTAATATTAAAATAACCTCTTTTAACTAAATGCATATATGTAATATGTATGTTTACAAGGTATTGTCTGTGTGTCTGTTTGTACCCGCTAATCTCCGATTTCGGACCCGATTCGGCTGAACCGATTTTGACGGGACTTTCACTGGCAGACAACTGATGTAATAAGGAACGGCTTAGACTACTTCTATTTTAGAATTTCATTGCAGAAAAGTTTAAAATAAATAAATAAAATCAAAAGCAGACGAAGTCGCGGGCACAGCTAGTTTGTGTATAATAATAGTGTCGCGTATTGTCCGAGGGTAGTGTCAAGAGTCTACGAAACCGGCGTGTATGTATGAAGAGAATGATGAATGTGGAGGAAGCTAGGCAGGTATGTAGGGATCGTGACATTTGGTGTTTTCTTGACACTTATTTTTATTTAATTAATGTTAAAACTATATATACCATATTGTTATTACAATTTGCTGCTCATTAATTCATTTGCTGCTGTTGTGGGATACCCATGGATGCTCTTTGGATGCTTTGATGGTTAGGTCATGGAGAAAGAACGGAAGATGAAAGATTGACAAAACCGATATACAATGCGAACGTGGTTGATTGTAGGTACTCGGGGAGACCTCGGTTGACTATATAGCTCGCGTATTATCCGAGGGTGGTGTCAAGTCTCGGAAACCATCGTTTTTATATGAAGGTAGTAAGGAATGCGGGGAAGGTAGGCAAAAGTACGTTGGGATCGTGACACTTGGGACTCAATACTCTCTGCCTACCAATGTACGTAGCTTGAAAACTAGTACATATACAGAATAATATATTTATTTATGTTTTTATTTATTTAACAGTTTGTTACAGTAAACATATAACAAACGTAATATTACAGTTAACACAAACAAAACACAGTACAAAAGGCGAGCTTATTTCTAACAAGATATATCTTACAGCTAAACTAAGATGACGGCAAAAATAAAAAAAATAGAAAAAGGTAAACAATGTACCTATATAAAGAAGTAAAAAGTAATAAATTAAGTATATGTAGATTATAAGCATACAAAAAAGTTGTGGTAATTAAATCTAACTCAGCTAGCTTAAGAACTACTGGATCAAAATTGTATAATTTATATGAATGAAAATATTAAAGTAGACTGAAATATTTAAGTAGAATCTAAAACAAATTTAATAAACGTCTAGACCTGACAACTGACTGAAATTTAGACATCTAGGTTCAGCAAACTAGACCACAGGTAGCTAATATTTGATTTAAATTTGTGAAATCACTTTTGCTATTCTTCCGGCTAACGAATTGTTGTTTTTATTTTTATCTCATTTAGGGAAAGGCAAATGATGTCAGTCCATACAGCCTCGTTTGTCAGGGCCTAAATCAAAATGGTGATATCTTTACCTAAGCTCACCGTATTTGGTGGCATCGAGAAATATACGATAGGCTATTACTTCACTCGTGCACTTTAACGGACAAAATTATACAAAATGCCAACAAAGTAGACTAACTGTATACGAAATCCAATAATTACGAAAAAACTTGTTTCTTTTTTCTCTCGATCCCACCAAAACACCGCCATTTTAATTAATCAACGTACGTTATCGATATAAAAAGAAGAAACAATCAGAACACAAGATTATTCGGAACCCTTCAGTATCACCATTCCAAAAGCTATTTATGATTCCTAGATTTCCTAGATCTGGACCAATATTGATTATAGTCTATACTCTATACTAATTTCATGTTAAGAATGCAGTGTTTTAACCAATCAAATAAGATGTGATTGGTTAAATTAATATAATACCTAAGGTATATTCATAATTAAAAAGTGAAGTCTACAGTGACCAATTGAAGATATTCTTTCCAACGAAAACGACTGTATCCTAATAATAATGGTCATAATGTGTTGGTTTGATTGATAATTTACATTGCATTCTTAACGTGGACGTAGTATAGATGTCCGCAACTACGCCCACTTAATAGATTTATTTAATTCTCCTACACTACATATTAGAATAAAGAGGACCTATTCATTCAATGTCACTCTTTCAATCTTCTACCTCCAAACACAAAAATCATAATATCATAAATCGCTTCTTTGCAACGCAAAAGAAAGACAAACGTGTGGTTACTTTTGCTTTCGTAATACTATTTACCATTAAATAAAGCGAAGCTTTATTTCCTTTACATTTTTAATATTAATTTTTACTAATTAATTATTTTTATTTCTATTACTGATAAAGAGGAATATTATAAAAAAATGTTCTGCTTGTAGTTCTTGTCTGGGGTTTGTGTAGCTTATGTTGGATGTTTTATGTTATAAGTTGTAAGGCTGCCTTTTTAGCGATGAAGGACAACTACAAAAAACCATACAGCCATATTTTTATTAATTTTACTTTGACGTTAAAAAAGTCCGTTTTTGTTTAAATTTCAATAAAACTATGTAGAGAAATTAAAATTATGTTATTTTGACATAACACTATTATATATTGATTATTATAGTTATTAATTAATTTCAATTAATATTTAGAATCAAAATTTAGTTTTTAAGATATTAATTTTTACGTACCATATAATAACCATGATGATGTGGTGTGTGTTGTGGTTGTAATATTGTTGTTTTTCTTTATATAGAGAGTGAAAAAAAATAAACTGATTCCGAATGACAAGTAACACACGTCGCCTAAGTCTAAGTCAGACATCGACTAACTTAGGCCACAAACACACACTACAACTTAATATTTTCGCGCTGTGTTAAAACGCGTCTTGTAGAATAATTTTATAAGAGTATTATAGATAGAGCAGAGAAGCAAGGTATTATACTATATTTTTCATCGTTGGCGCTTGGTGAAACTTCCACATACTCATATTTTAAATGTACCTTTTCAGAGATTACTAACAATTGAAATTATTTTTAAAATATCTATGTTTTAATTGAATTTGTATCTACCCACAGTAGTGTAGATAAATGACCACAAACAAAAATATTTTTAATAACGTAAGTTTTAGTCCTGATGATGCTGTATAAAGGGAAAACGGTCAGCTATTTCAAAAACATGAACAGAGAAGCGAAGTTTCCAACTGTCCTTCGGTTGATTGAAAGAGAAATTTGTTGTCAGGGTAAAACAACTTAAATAAATAACCAACTTCTCTACTATTTAAGCCAAAATACGATAATGTCGAAAAGAGACGTAATCTGAGTGGTTGCAATACTATTATAGACTAATTGATATGCTGCAATACTATTACAGCCAATCATTCAAATTACTACATTATTATACTAATAGACGACGAGTTTATGGGCATAGTTTCTCTAAGGCAAAAGTTTCGTCGATTCAATAAAAAAACATTTTCAATGTTGCCGTTCATAAAAACCTGACTAGCAAAACTAACAGAAAATAAAGTCACCCACACAATCTCGATAAGGCAGGATGCACACTGCGCGCGAAACGACAAGTAGTTTAATTGAGAGTGTCTCTGGGAGGTCCCGAGGTGTCGGTTTATGCTAATCAATGCAGTAGTTTGTTTTTTACCCGCTATCGCCACTGGAATCAGACCTCCGCTTTTTATTCGGGTTCCGTAACTTCGGGAATTGTTATGGTTATTTAAATCGTTTTTGTGTTTAATTGTTATAGGTTTATTCGAAATCGATTTGAAACAAGTATTTAGGCTGTGTGGATATATTTCTTTACAGTATTACAACGGTAAAAATAAAGGATGTTCGTAATACTTTTATATTTCTTTAGGTTTTATGGTGGAGTTTTTACCATAAAACGTTTAATAATGTGAATCAGTAGATATATGTGATATCAGGCAGTGAAAAGTGTCGTTTCGTGTTCCCGTCAAAATTCTACAAAATTTCTGGTAAAGTTCCCACAGCTTTACCAGAAGTCCGTCATCTCATTTTCCTTGGAATCATCTCATCATCCTCATCTTCCATGGATATACCATCATTATTAAACGTTTTATGGTAAAAACTCCACCATAAAACCTAAAGAAATATAAAAGTATTACGAACATC
>DVZL01008572.1:0-10182 GCA_018236625.1 Lasaia peninsularis | reverse complement strand
AGGAGGTTGTTTGCAAAAATAAATGATGCCCAAATAAACTATTCCACGCGGACGAAGTCGCGGCCACAGCTAGTTGTATATATTTGTTAGCTGTATCCGCAACTTTGTCCATGATGCAACAGCCTCCTGGCAAAAGCCATTCTATAGTTGAGTCTAGCAGCCATATCACATGTTTGAGCGTTTCGAACTTGGACTACCTGATTAAAATCCGAAGCGTGCACCGCTAGGTCACCGAACTATTTATATGCTACTAAAATATATGAAACGCGTTTTTTGTTGTTTTTATAGTTGATGGTTATGGTACGGAGCCCTTTATGCGTGAGTCCGAATCTCACTTAGCCTGTTTTTTATCAATGAACATATTTCAAATTAGATGTGACATTGACCAATGTTTAAAGATAGATTTTGGTTTATTGCATTATTTGGAAAACACTGACTCAGCGTAATTTCTATAAGGTACCTTACTAGCAAGTCTATTTGGGTTCCGCAGGGAGATGTGTTAGCCCCTCGTTAGCGAACATGCGCTGCGTTCTGCCTACATCTTAATTAAGGGAACTGGTGTTCACGATCTTAGCACGGCAAGACGCAAGTTTTGTTATTGAATTAATTTACGTTATATTTGTATATATATTAATTTACATTATATTTGTTTATATTTGTACTTGAAATAAAAATAAATTAAAACTCACTTCGTCTTGTCAGTATTCTTTTTATTAATTGACGTCTTCATTGCTCTTCAGAAAACATATTTAAAACTGCTGTACCCGTGAGTTTGTTCGCGTTTTTGTTTTATCTTATACATTTATTAAATAAGTCAGTGAAAGTCCCATCAAAATCGGTCAGCCGTTTCAATTATCGGATTATCGGATAGAAACCGACATATATTTTTATTAATTTAAATATTATATACCGACACTCCAATTTTTTTTGTATATTTACATTTATTTATTTGATTCTTAAATGTATGTACTGGATATAAATAATGGTAAACCTTAACTTGAAATTCAGTTTTGCATTAGACTGTCCCTTTACCTACTATTAATATAAATAAATAAAATTTAAGTATCTGTATGAACTATCAAAATGTAAGTATACCAAAATAGTATTTTTTAGAATATTTGTCTGTCTGTTTGTACCCATATGTTAAAATGGTGGGAACAATTTTGATGCGACTTCCACTGGCAGACCGCTGGTTTAATAAGAAGTAGCTTAGGCCACTTTCATTTTTTAATTTTATTTTAGAAATGTATAAAATAAAACTATTAAATAAAAACGCGGATGAAGCCTCGGGCACAGCCAGTCTATTATATTATTACTAGTAGTGTATTTTTTAATACGTCGTACAATAATTACGCGTACTATAAAATTTGGCACAACAACAATAAAATCTGAAGATAGAGTCGGCAAAGCTAAAATTTAGCTTTTGTATGCATTTATTATTATAAATAAATGCATTTATTATTATAAAGGATCTTCAGTATCTTCACTGATTAGTACAGTAAGAAACAGTGCTTGTACGAGATTGATATCGTCACTTACGAATAGACCTATCAGATATTGACTCACGTTTTCACATTTAGGTATTTGCGTTTAAAAATAAAGCAATAAAACTACACGCCAAATCTTCGAAACGTTAGGCAGAAGTAGTACCCACGATTGTGACAGATGACATATCCGTCACCATTTTGGGCTCAAATCGGAGGCAACCTTATGTTTTTCAGACAAAAACTTATAAAAACAAGTTATTCTGGCCGGGACCTCGTGCGTCAAAGCTGGACAGCGATTCGACCACAAACGCGATAAATAAGTTATCATGACTTTCTAGCCGCTGGGAGATCTTATTAGGTCGAATATTGATGACCAATTAAGCGTTGTGTTCGAGCAATCTCGGCCGGCATCCGCGAGATAGCAGCATTTGTTGGTGTCTACCACCAGACAACTTTATGCTAATTCTGAGCCCGGGACATGGGTCCGGTGGTCTCAGGAACTATTGCTTGAATACTTCAGAATTACTTAATTAGAACTCGTAGAGACGAAATTGTAGAGACATGTAAATAAAGTTTCTTAGAAATCAATTTGATATGAATAATATTTTTTTTATAGTATAAGCGAACAGGCACACTGGCCTCCTGATGGTAAGAGACAACCGTGGTCTATAGACACCATAGATATTGTAGGTGCGCCGCTGACCTGTGGTCGGGCTATTAGACCTTATGTGCAAGTCTACCGGCTACCTTACCCACCGGACCGGAACACGACAATGTTATTATGGCGGCAGGAATAGGTAAGGCGGTGGATCCCAACCCGGGCGAGTTGCTGCACAGCACTCTACGACCAGTAAAAGTTCATACATTTTTTTAAGGTTCCCTGTCCAAAGGATGAAAAATGGAACCCTAATGCTAAAATTTCGTCTGTCCGTCTGTATGTCTGTCTGTCACCAGACTGTATCTCATGAACCGTGATAGCTAGATCTTTGAAAATTTCACAAATGATATATTTCTGTTGCTATTACAACAAATTCTAAAATCAGAATAAAACAAATATATTAAGGATGATACTAAGTAAAAGTAGTTTTTTATCGTTTTGTAGATGGCTCTATCTATAAAACGATAAAAAACCACTGTACCCGGCGCGCGTTTCGATGCAAACATCGACAAAGTGACATCGATGAGCACATCATACAAACCTTCTCCGTGGAAAAATACATAAATGTACTGATTTTTATAATAATCAGTCCAGTACATCCACGACTAGTAAGTTCAGTAGATATACTAGAACACACACGATTAGCCAAGGCACTAGGGCCCATGATGTGATAGGTGGCAAGCCTATCGCCACATCGGACACATTCCAATCCCGGGAAATGTAATGCTTACTCAGAATAATGTGAAAAACATTTTAGAAAGATTGCCCAACCCGGTACGTTACGTGGCTAACCATCTAAAATTGTATCTATTCTGTTTTTTATTATTTGTTGATATACCATTAACAGAAATATATTATCTGAGAAAATTTTATCTGTCTAACTTTCACGGTTTACGAGATACGATTCCGTTTTTACCCTACTGTTACGGAACCCTAAAAACTATCATTAGAATATTGAGAATCACATAATCTTGTAATGCTTAACAAACCTATCAAACTACAGGATGTCATACAAATCGATCGAGATCTAATGGTGAGTTATAACTCAAAATTAACCGTTTTAGACAATCGCAACCAGCTAAAGGACATTTATCATCGCATGTTTGATCTCTTGAAAGTTGACGCGTCGTAATGTTTTCGCTGTTCTCATAATTTATGAATATTAAAATCACACCTACTTACAAACAATGAATGTTCGTTTGATTTATTGGTTCTATTTAAAGTTAATCTCCACTAATTCAGCGTAGAAAAACCCTGGGTTTATTGCCACCTGGACGTCCTCTTTGTCGCGGACTCAATATATTTTAAATGACTCCTTGAACAGTTGAAGTCGGTCCTATTGTGATTGCTTGAAGCAGCTTCGAATGTCGAGATATTTATTATAACCTTCGATCAACGCATACAGCTAGATTATGTATCGGAATTTTTTAACATTATTATAAATATGAACATTTTTGAATTTAATTTTGGTATAAATGAGCACATTATGACCAAAAGATTTAACAAATATTTAAGATCAATTTTAACAGCTTTTTACCTTATGGTTATAGTTCATATATTTTATAAGACTCCTTGAATAAAAATAGTAATAATTGATGAAAATGCATGAAAAACTGAAATATTAATTATCGTCATTATAATATTATGAATAACATTAGTATTTCATAAATGAATATGTGTTTATTTATTCGTTTGTTTATCAAGGAATTGATTAACCTATATTTCGAAAAGACAGAATTAATTGATTTTTAAATTTAAAATTGAAGCCATTCTTGTTTCAGATTTGAGAAGGGATAAGATATGATAGGAATTTGATATTTATCGACATTATACTGACATCATTAAAGGTATAAAATAGAAAAAAGTTAGCACATTTTAGTATTTATTGCCTTCATTCTTCATTGTAACTTTTTCGTGTTCCTATTTGAATATATATTTTCAACATAAACATGATTTCTGGTTCATCATAAACTTCAAATTCAGAAGTTATTGTAACCTTAATTTAGATGCATAAATTATAAATTGTCACAAAAATATTTGTAATTACTATTATAGTGAAAAATGTTTATTAATATTGTATCCAGTGGTAATTGTTCGCGGACATTGTATTAAGAATAATTTCTTTTTTAGCTGCCGTCTTTAGACGTGTGCCGCGTATTAGTGGCATTGTGTGCACCGTATTAATGAAGCCAGATATTACATTTTTACCGACCTACCGCTTTGCCCTACAGTCGATTTTATTACTGAGGAATTATTAATACTGCCTACGCAATATCGTTTATATATAGGCCTCTAAGGGCTCGTACTATGACGTCTTAAATCAGTACCTATTATTTCAAAATACTAACCTTTAATGTCAATATGAAGACATGTGTTCGACGACGTTCATGAAATAAATAAATATGCATCATCATGTATCCAAAAGGTAGGCAGAGAGATAATAGGTACCTAGACGTCCCAAGCGGTAAGTCCGTCACCATATCGGACACTAACCCCGGGTTCATAAAGTTTTCCTTCACCAAGAGCACAAAATATATTTAAGTTAGAAAAAGTTGGTCATGGCGGGATTCAAAATTGGACTACCAAAATGTTTATTCGCAAATCAAATATAGTCCGTGATTTCAAGTAATTTATTAAATGTAGAGTTAGGTGAAGTTGAAGTTAGAGTTAATGAGCTTCGATCTAGTAGAATGCAGCAACTCGCCCGGGCAGAAATCCACCACCATCCACCGCCAATCTCTCGGGGTGGATCCCTAACCGGGCGAGTTGCTGCATTCTACTAGATCGAGGCTCTACGGATGGATCTATGGATTTCTACCCGGGTAAGTTGCTGCACAGCACTTTACCACCAGTGGTCTTGTTGGCCATGACCTTATTAATCTATGTTTGCCTGTTACGAGCTGCCTGGTAGAAAGGCAGATGGTCTTTTCTACACAGAGGACCCGGAGCAACATAGGGATAAATCTTTCTTCTAATATATGTAATAACTTTGACAGATTTGTTAAAATTCCGCAGTAGCATTTAGATAATTTCATTTAAATGCTAGTCAAAATGGTCACTCTTTAACATACACTAATAGTGAGGACGTGGATTTATTTTAATATATATATTAAAAGATCTTTGATCTATTATCTATTTGTCTCTCTAAAATATAAAAGATCCTTGTAACATTTTTGCCAGATACTTTTGAATTACCAGCAAATTAATTAAATATCCCGAAACCTAACTTGAATGAATGCGTAAATCGATATCATTCAGATGAATATTCGTTCATTAATAAAATTGATCATTTAAATCGATTAAATGATCCCAAGATCTGCAGCCGAGCTCATTACCACGCTATTAATCTTGTGAAATCACTTAGCAGCCACACCAAGACGCGGACCGACGGGACGTTGCAGTCATTATCGTTTTACTGCATTCCGTTTAACATTTCACCTTATTTTGAAAACAAATATTGTGTCTCTAATGAATATGTTTTAAGCTCAACTTTTAGCATAATTATTTATTCATTCACTAGCTGTGCCCGCAACTTCGTCCGTTTTTTTATTTTTTTTATTTTATACATACCTATACCAAAACAGTATTTTATTTTTTCTGTTTTTTTTTATAATAGTGGAAGGCAAACAAACAGACGGATTTCCTGATGGTAAGAAATACAAGTCGCCTCGAAATGGTGCGTTGCCAACCTGAGGCTTGGATGATAAACCTCTTGCGTGAGTAAGTTTACCGGCTACCCTACCCTCCAAACCAGAACACGATAATGGCAAGCACTGACGCTATATTGGCAGAATAGGTAAGGCGGTAGTATCAATCCGGGCGAGTCGTTGCAAGAATCTACCACCTAGTCAATGTCTCGATGTTGGTGACTATAGACCCTGTGCTCGCCTCTTACGGGCTGCCTGGGTGGATGGCAGTTGGCCTATTCTACAACGGAACTTGGACCAACACGGGGCAAAACCCGGACCAACACCGGGTAAAGCATTAATATAATTATGATACCAGAAAAGAACTGAGATGCGGAATTAAACATAACTAACTTTTATTAAATAGTAAATATTTCCGCTTCCACTTTACTCATTTTGATCAAACATGACGTACCTATATTTATTTCCATTTTATAAAAGTTTAAACATTTTAATGTTATCCTTTCAATAGATTTACATGACTCGATTGCAAAGTGTGTGTACCTAATATTTAAATAAAACGGGTCAAAACGCGTACATAACTTACTTGTTTTATATAAATATTAGTTATGGAACGCGTTAGTTTAAAAACTAGTATTGCAAACCGATGTGTGTACCTAATTGCAAAAATTATTTAGAATTCTTGTATCTACTCCTAGAAAGAAATTATCGCTCCAGCGCGCGGCTCAAATTTGTTTTTTTTTTTAATTTTGATATTTAGCATAAACGTAAGCAGCAGCCATTACTAAAATTTAATCAATTTGCATTAAGGTCAAAATAGTCAAAAGTCAGCATAAAGTCATGTCAGGGTCTTGGGTATAGCGGCATCCTTACCTAAGCTCATCGAGTGATATTCGCCAGCATTAAGAAAATGCATTCACCACTTTCTTCACGAATACTTTACTTGTGTAGGTACTTTAACTAATCAAGAATTGGCTAATTTTATTCAATTTAGTACATGAAATTCAATATTTATGAAAAAAGCGAGTCCATTTTTTCCCCCGATCCCGTCAAAACTCAAGCTGATTCTTGTTGCAGTTGGCCTATTCTACAACGGAACCCGGACCAACACGGGGCTAGAAATGTATAAAATAAAATAATTTAATAAAAAGCAAGGACGACGTCGCGGTTATTTATTTATTAAATAAAAATAAATTAAAAGCTAGAGCTAACAACAGTGCGATATATTGGGACCTTCGTCAAGACCCAAGCGGCCTCTCGCTAATCAATTGCTTTGTACAAATTGTATGTATGACACGTGTCATAACTAATTTGATTGGGGCCATTGTGGCAGTATTTAAGATTTATCAAATTAATTTCATCGGCTACTACAAAAAATTAATAAACCGTAAAACGATAAAGATTTATTGACGGTAATTCTGTTGCCACCATCTTAAATTATTTTATTTTGTCGCCATCTTTTTTTTAAAAAGACTTTTAGTCCAGTCAGATTAGTTTATATTTGACATTACTTAAAATGATTATCTGTAGATTTTACTCTTAACAACGATCTGTCGAATAATTACAAACTCTTTTTAAACTGGATAGATGGATTAGATGTTTAATATTGCAGACATATCGTTGTTAGGAATATAACAGTAACTTTAGCTTCATGTTTAGTCTATACTTCATAATAATATATAATATACTAGCTGTTTCGACGACTTCATTCGCGTTTTTATTTAATTAATTTATTTTATACATTTCTAAAACTATTTTTTAAAATAGCCAAACTGTTTCGCCTTTTACAGCATCATCGGGGTTAAAACTTAAGGTATCTTAATTTTAAATTTTAAAATACAAGTAGTCTAAGCCGTTCCTTGTTAAATTAACTATCTGCCAGTGAAAGTCTCGACAAAATCAGTCCAGCCGTTTCAGAGATGTATGTATCTTACAATCATATGCATTTCGAAAAAAACGGTTATTTTAATATTAATAATAATAATTTTGTTAAGCAACAATGACCACATTCTGTCATTTTTTGGGACAGTCCGGATAGATCCACCATCTTACCTCTTCCATAACATATAACATTAGAATAACAAATATAGTATATAAAGTAATTATTTCTATTTTGCTTTAGCACTGTAGAGCACACCATAAGTTATTATACTTTAATATTAATTATAACACTTATAAAAATATAAAAAATCAGCCAAGTACACTTCAGACTCGTACATGAAGGATTCCGTGCCGTTATCTGTAATGGCGGGTACAGCTAGTAAAATAATAATAACAACGAACCTTATCTATGTTCAGTTAATTTACTCCGTGCCCAAGATGCTCAACATTTGCGTCCTTACAATCTTCGATATCTTCGTTCATTAACTATCACTGACAAATTTTACTTGTTTGCCTCAAATGTTAATAAAAAGAACTAACCACAATTATAATATCGTATATTAAAGTTCCCCGCTGCTAATTTGCAAAGGCGGCCTTTTTGTCACCGGACACCGGTCGCGGGCTACCTGAGGGTGACCACGTCGCGTCCCGCACTCGGACACGCTTCGTTACTGAATTCGGACCAAATTTGAATTACGAGGGCCTTTTTAGGATTCCGACGCTTTTACTTTATGGGCCTGGAATTTTAATGTTTTGATCTGCGAATGTGGCGAATGCGTATATTTAAATGTTTTGGCAACTGCAGACGGAGGGTTAACGACCCAATTAGGGAAATTCATACATACATGTTATACCTTTTATAAGTTAGTTTGGTTGTAGGTAGGTAACCGGACCTAGATTGATATTTCACAACCAAATAGCTCGCGTATTATCCGAGGGTGTTCTCAAGAGTTTTCAAAGCTGGCGTGTATGTATGGAGCGAGTAATGAATCTGTAGGAAACTAAGAAACTAGGTGTAGCGATCGTGACACTCTCTGCTAACCCCGTAAGGGACCTGGCGTAAAGATATGTGTATGTAGTTTGTTTTTTGTACCGACAGTTCAATTCCCAAGTCGGGCAACTTTTCTTAAATGTTTTTCAGATTATTCTGAGTAGGTAAGCATTACATTGTCCGGAATTAAATTTTGCCACCTATCACATCATGGGCCCTAGTATCTTGGCTAATCGTGGGTATTCTAGTATATCTACTGGACTTACGAGTCGTGAATATACTAGCACACCTCTGCTTAACCCTTCGGGGATTGTAATGCTATATGTATATGTAAATTAATTTTAATAAGCTTAGTAGCTAAGAACTTTAAAATTGACTGTAAGACCTAAGAACTGTGTACAATACTAAAAGCTAATAAATGAACTTGAACTTAAACTTAAAAAAAACTGAAAAAAATACCGAACATTCCGGGAATCCAAATTTGGAACTTCGTGTATAAGATATACTATTAACATTTACACGTGTTTATACCGCTGAGGTACATAGGTAAATACACACAAACACGAGAATGTTAACAAGCAAACACTCCCTTAGCAGTGAAGAATACTAGGAATTTATGAAACGTCATAAAATTTTCTGCCTCAGACATAAATTATAAATATCTCCCAAGTCCCGCCCAAAGGTCCTACAGGCCTGAATATGACTGTACCCATGAACGGTTCATTAGACATCGGTACTATTAAGTTCCTTCTGATGTTCTCGCCAGACGCAATGGGCGTTTTGGAAACCACTGACCTATGACATGTGGCGCCAGTTTTTTTCTCCACGTCTGAAGATCTTTCATTACCTAATTTCATGTGTTGTAGTTAATCTAAAACCCCGACTTCACCCGCGCTGTATTAATTTTGATGTGATAATTATAAAAATCAGGCGCTACGTCTCCCAAATTCATATTTAACAAAAAATAAAATTATTATTTTGCAAATAACCTTTGACGGCAGTTGGATTTTTTTTGCCAGATAATTTATTTTTTGTTTAATTTTTATGAAATTTCTACAAGATACAGCCTTCATTTAAAATAGTCCTTGAAATTTCAGATTAAATTTATCGAATACTAGCTATGCCCGCGTTTTATTTAATTAATTTATTTAACACATTTCTATAATAAAAATAGCCCAAGCCGTTCCTTATTACATTCGCTGTCTGCCAGTGAAAGTTCCATCAAAATCAGTCTAGCCGTTTCAGGACAGACAGAAAAACAGACCGTCAGAAACAAAAATTCAAAAAAATATTATTTTGGTAGATATGTAGGTACTACATGACGGGGTTCGAACTTACCAAACGAAAGTCCGAAACGCGAGTCATAGATTGACCACAGACAGACCGACATTATAGCCCGAGATCCGGCTGCAGAATTGTGTAGTTATCGAGTACATGCTTTAAACCACATTTTTACTTATATTTAAGATCAGAAGAATACATATCTACCAGGTTGCCAATCAAAATTTGGCCGCTATT
>DVZL01008571.1:0-10182 GCA_018236625.1 Lasaia peninsularis | reverse complement strand
ACAAATATTGTCCATGGAACAATATCGTAATACACGATTACTATAATCATACCGTTTTTTGATTTTAGTCGAACACTCTCGTAAAGATAGTTAACGTTAACGTTCTCCATATTTTATTTCAATAATAGACAT
Source organism: Lasaia peninsularis (assembly GCA_018236625.1). NCBI lineage: Eukaryota > Metazoa > Arthropoda > Insecta > Lepidoptera > Riodinidae > Lasaia > Lasaia peninsularis. Next base: position 10,050 of record DVZL01008571.1, on the reverse strand, counting down.
TTTCATCATTTTCTTATTTATAAATAAAACTTTTTGTGAAAATTTAGTGAAAATATAGTGCCTAAAATATTTTCCCTATTTTTAATAAAATAATGCCCTTTATAGGTTTGATATTTTTTAAGATATTCAGTTTTAATCGCCTCCTGTAAAATTGACATTTTCCTATGACCATAGTGTTCATCGGGGGCGGCGATATTATGTGACCGTCTCGTTAGTCAATTTTGACGTGACTTTCACGAACAGATAGCTGATGTTTTTAGGAGTTTAGGACTTCGTCCGCGAACCTAAAAAAAATTCGCCTAAGCCATTCCTTATTAAATCATCTGTATGCCAGATCAGAACGGAGTCGCGGGCACAGCTCATAGATATGATAATGCCGCCACAGTGTATGGTTTTTAGACTATGATGCGGCAGTGTCAGTTTTACAGATGAATTTTTGACGCAAACTCGAAGTGCGAATTAGCCGTGATATTTTACATCATAAGTTCTTATAAAAATTATCACGTTCTAGTTTGTTTAATAATAAAACAAAGGAAGTTTTGATATTCAATACTTTTAAATGAGCAATTCTTGTTTATATAACTTATTATTATTGTTTATATTTATACCGGCGATCTCGGAAACGGTTTTAACGATTTCGTTGAAATTTGGTACCTAGGCGTTTTAATAAAATGATCTACATAGGTTATGTCTTTTCCCCGTATTGTTCCGGGTTCTCTGTGGAGAATAGGTCTCAATTAATATATCTGCCTCCCTACGAGGCAGCTCGTAAGAGACGAGCATAGGTTAACTGGATCATTTCCAAGATGACCACTGGTGGTAGAGTGCTGTGCAGCAATTCGTCCGGGTAGGGATCCACCGTCTTACCTGCCACTGTAACTACATTGTCGTATTCCTGTCCGGAGATAGGGTAGCCTTGCATAAGGTCTAACAGTCTGACCACAGGGCAGCGGCGTACCTACAACATCTATGGTGTCTATAAACCACGGTTGTCTTTTGCCATCAGGAGACTCTTGCGCTTGTTCGCTGTCTTATTCCATTAAAAAAAATTAAAAAATATTTTTTTGTATTTTTGTATGTTTGTATTGAATAGGCTCTAAAACTACTGGACCGATTTGAAAATTTTTTTACCATTACTTAGAGGGGTTCTTCCGAATCCGAATCCGGCTATATTTTATCCCACAAAATAGATAGGATTTTTCGTGGTATTGAAAATTGTGGAGTAAGTCGACGAAAAAACTGCCGTACGTTAATGTATCTCGCGAACGCTGCCTAAATGGTTAGAAATGTATGGTTGGCTTCTATAGAAAAGTTTTAGAACTCAATAATGCCTATAAAAAGTCCGCGATAGTATACACCAAACATTTATATTTTAGCTATTATAACCACTATACCATAGAATAAAAGTAATTAAAATTATTAGCCTATGTTATCGTCTAAAATACTAAATTAATACTAATCCTTATCCAAATAAACTATTTATTGAGCAAGATTGTTTCAATAGCTATCAATTACTTTTTATTTTATCCCAATCGGACAATCCATTCAAAAGATATTACGAATTTAAAATTGTAATTGGTATTAAAATGAATGATGACCGCCGGCCGATATGTGTCGCACGACTCGCAGGGCGAAACCGCAGGGGAGGGGGGTGCACATCTATGAAGCAGGTTGCCACGCGGCTCATATATTATAAAACAAAATCACTTTCTCTGTCTATCTCTATGTATGCTTAAATCTATAAAACTAAGCAACGGATTTTGATGTGGTTTCTTTTAATAGATGGAGTGATTCAAGAGAAAAGTTTTTATGTATATAACATGTATAGTATACCCGTGCAAAGACGGGGCGGGCCGCTAGTCTCTAATAACACGCGGATAGGAACAGGCGTTTTGGAGTTAGGCTGTAAGAAACAGGTTAGCATGCCGAATATTATTACCATAAACGTGATGAATACATAACTAATGATATTTCACGTGACTACTTTGTGATTTGAAACAGGTTACACCGCGGGAACGGTTAACGTTTAGTATAGTGAGAAGAGTTATAATTACAGTTTTATAAATAAGTCATGACGCATGATCGCTAGCGTAATTTACTTTTATAACATCGATAGCTCTTTTAGGGCACTTTATTTTTTTTAGACTTAAAAAAACTTATCTCGTAAAAGTATAACCTTTTTGTGGTTGTCGGTAAAAAAAGGCCTTTGTATTAGTCTTATGTCAATAAGAATGATACTGAAGTTTCGTGAAAATCCGTTTAGTAGTTTTTGCGTGAAAGAGTACCGAACAAATACACACCTACTCAGAAACTTCCGTATATTATTAAGTAGAATTTAATATATGTATTAATGTTAAAAATCTTTCCTTTTAGTAATTATTTTGTAATGATCGGTATAACGTGTAATTCAGTGTATGTTCTATCTTTATGCTAAATAAATTAAAAGCAAAAAAAACTTTAAGAAAAAGCTTTTATTATTTTTCGAGTTGCTCTCAACGAGTTGCCGTTACGGAGGAGTACGGGACCGAACATTGTGACACGAGAATTTTATATATAAGATAAATCAAACGCCTGGATATTCAATTATAGAAGTTTTTCCTTTTTAAAAGACTCGGATTCGCCGGCATAGAAATTGGCGCCTGAAACTTTACATCAATTTAAAGTTTTTTCTATCAATTTTAGAACTATTAAAAAACTTTAACAAAATTGATCCAGTAGTTCCCCGTCATACAGTACCAAATAAACTAATCACTAGACAGATATAAAAGGATTGGTTTTGATTTTTGAGGCGTTCCAGTAGTACACGCTGTACCGATACAGGTAGCTATTTTTTAATATAAGGCATGTGCAAGATTTATTTATTTAGGGTCCCGTACACAACACGTAAAAACGAGACCCTATTTCCAAGACTCCGTTGCCCGTCTATCATATTTCGTATAAAGTAAAGCTACCATGTTCTTTTGCTTTAAAATTATAGTAAAAAATATATGTATTGTATATTTTTTTGACTTTAATATATTTTTGCACAAAAAGTGTAAAACTTGATAAGCTGCTCGCCATAATTAAAATTATATATGTAGCAGGAAATCAAACAATACGTACGCAATAAAATTTATAATAAAAAAAACAGATAAAAAAGGCTGTTTTTACAGACTGGTATTTTGTGTGATACCGGCAAAGTAATTAAAACAATACTTAAGTGTCTAAATCGCGTCTTCAAATTAAAATTAAGGAGCTTTATAATTATACACCTATACTAGATTTGCGTTAAAATTGAATAGTATCATCAGAGAAGATGTATATTATTAGGAATATTAGGACACAACCTATTTGTTTGAAAGAATGACTTCAAATGGTCTCCGTCACCTCAACTTTTTAACTGAGTGATTTGATTGATTAATGGTTAATTAACGATGAAAAACTGCATTCTTAACGCGAACTTGCTATGGTCTTTAGTGTACACATAATATAAAGAAATCGTCAGACATATTTAATTGTACAGAGTCATCTGTAAATTAAATATAGATATTCCAGCGAAGATAGCATTGTAAAAAGAAACCAGGTCAAATGCAAATCGGACTCGCGTTCGAAGGGTTCCGTACCATTATCCATAAAAACGACAAAAATCACGTTTTTTGTATGGAAGCACCCATTATTAGAGCGGCAACAGATATACATCATCTGTGAAACTTTCTAACCGTCAGTGAGATACAACCTGGTGTCCGTCACCAAGTTGTAGAAAGACAGACGGACAACGGAGTCTTAGTAATAGCGTACCACTTTTACCCTAAAAAACCTTAAAAAGCTCCTATATAAGAGCCCTCAGAAAATGTGCGACTACTTAATTTGGAAAAACTCATTGGTACACGGCGGCAATAGGGCACCGAAGCTCATTTTTCGGGTGTTTGTATTAAATTTACTCTGGTATCTATTTAAGTATTCTTCCGTATAAACGTAGTATCTATTGTTACCGACTAACACTGATAATATTAATTTGCGTAAAAATTATTAATTAAAAATATTTCCTGTAAGCCAATTAGCATAAACATTAAAAATTATTATGAAACCAACCTATAATGTAAATAAAATAATAAATAAATATATCGCCTGTAGTGTAACGGTACGACTGTGACCGTTATCCTCGTGGGATCCCGGGTTCAATTGCAAGTCTGGCAACTTTTCTCAAATGTTATTCAGATTATTCTGAGTAAACATTACATTGTCCAGGATTGAAATGTGCCCGAATAATAGGCGTAAAGGTACTTTTTAAATGATTTTTTTTTATTTGTCAGGCTGTGTATGCACCTGCGGGAGGGCCAGGAGTCATCCTGCCAGTGAGAGGCTGCGGAGGTCAGGCGCTTTGTGACTACAACACATTCATCAGCTTAACTAAGGAAAACGTTTTACCACGGAGTGAATTCAAGAAATTATGTTTGAAATAAGTAATCTTAGCCAATATTTTTAAAATAACGGATCGGTTTCGCTTTCTACAACATCAGCTTAAGTAGTTAAGGAGTAACTTAAGTTTTAGCCCTGATGATGCTGAAATAGGCGAAACCGGTCGGCTATTTTAAAAATAATATTTCATATGTTAGTTACATAATATGTTTTTCATTTAAACTATGAATATGTAGAAGTTTCATTAAACTCTAATTGAAATAATAATAAGATGAAAAATATATAATGCCTAAATTTAAAATATATCGTAAATAACGTTGTAAATAATAAGAAAAATAATAAACAAAAAATCAAATTACTGTGATATTATTTCTGTGGTTTTATTTGATTTTACAGATGAGCTTTTTGTCACGAAGATAGACGACGACAGACAGTTCACATTTCAAATTTTAAATGAAATACACATATTATGTACCTACTCTTTCACATTTTACTTATAATTGAAAATTATTTTTTGAAATAGCGGACTGGTTTCACTTTTTTAGCATCACCAGGGGGCTAAAATTTAAATTTTTCAATTATAAGTAATCTGTGATAGAGTGGATTTGTTTTCCATTTAAAATATAAATAGTTTTACCAAACGCCAATGATGAAAAATATAGAACAGACAGTTTAATTACATAATAGAAACGAAAAGAAGCTACACTAGGACACTTATAAGTCCAAATTTTCATTCTAAAATCTTGTTTATTAGTTTGCATAACTGTCAGGACATCATCAGATAGGTACAATTATTATTGACAAAGCAGATATACGATGCGAATGAGGATGAATGTAGGTATCCGGGGAGACCTAGGTTGACATTCCACGACCAAATAGCTCGCGTATTATTCGAGAGTGGTGTCAAGAGTCTCCGAAACCGGCGTGTATGCATGAAGAGATTGATGAATGTGGATGAAGCTAGGCAAGTGTGTATGAATCGTGGCGTTTGGTACTCGATACTCTCTGCCTACCTCGTAGGGGACCTGGCGTGAAGCTATGTATGTATGTGTGTATAATTATTATCAATAGGTTTTTACCTAAATGAAATAATAGGGTTCAATTAAAATCTATGCTATAATATTATATCAAATCGAACAAGTATTTTCGATTGTAGGAAATCTTTTACGTCTTCGCCCTATCTCGTTTCTATATAAGATGATATCGGGGTCAGCTACCTAAACTAGAAGATTCTGAAAAAGGCGTCAATTTTTACACATAGCGAATGCAATCTGACCTCTGCGTCCCAGGGGGGAAAACAGATTTAATTAGATCGAATTCGATCCGGAAGAGCAATCGGAAAACGTGATCAAGTTAGAAAAACTCCTTGGTGGGGTGGGAAAGTTTAAAGCATTGACCAATAGACCACTGAGGCTCCACGATGTTATGCGACTTTCTTGAAAAAGTAAAAATAGAGATTACTCAGTCAAACAATAGCGCCTGATACCTGAATGTTGCAATAATATACATTGCCAACTATTGGTTGGTCTTGTATATTGTATAATCAGGTATATATGTATAGACAGTACGTGGGCGACCGAGCTTTGTTCGGTGTTTTCTTTAGTACATCATGTTTTTTTGAATAATATTTACTTATAACTATGCAAATTACTTGCTGATGAAATATGAATTGTATAAAAAGAGAAAAAAATAAAAGGCGCCCGATTTCCCGAGCTATTCTAACTTCGTAGATGGTGGTGAAATTAAACTTCGTGTTTTAATGATATTGTAGGAGGTTTTTATGCAATGAAAATGGATTTCAATAACTTGGTAACGATAAGAAATAAGGCTACCGTAACCAGGCAACCACTGTTATTAAAAAAAATATCTTAGCAACGAAATTATAGTAAGACAAAGATAGGTTATTGAAAACGGTCATAAAACAACTTTTTCTGAACCTAAACCTAGCCAGATCGGTTTATCGCCCAAGAAACCCCCTAAATACAAAATTTCAATAAAATCGTTCCGAGCCTATTACGAAATCGTTGATTTATACATATACATAAGAAGTGCTCGTTTAAAGGTATTAGATATAATAAAAATGTATAATTTCAATTCTCTACACTGAAGATATTTAAAAAATAATAAGTGCAGGCGACTAAAAACAAGCATTTTTCCTTTTTTTTAAGAATCTTTGTAGAATTATATGACAAAGAAACTATAGAAATTACAAAAGTTTTTAAGCAAACTAATTTTAGGCTGTATGTATTTAAAAGCAGGGTAATTTTCCTAAATTGGCAACATTCTAAAACTGTCGGAATTAAAAAAATCCATCCAGTGCGAATCAGACTCCCGCACAGTGTTTCGAATCATTTATCTCATCAATACAAATAAATGAAACAAGAGTGTCTGTATGTAATATTAAAATAACCGTTTTTTATCAAATTCAGATGACGTATGTTTACAAAGTACATATACCAAACTTTTTGTTAGTCTGTTTGCTCATATATTATCCAAGGGTAATGTCAAAAGCCTCATATACCAGCGTGTTTATATGAAGAGAGTTATAAACGTGGAGAAAACTAGACATGTAGGGAACTTGAGATTTAGCACTCGATACCCTCTCCCTACCCCGTAAGCTGTCAGACGTGAAGATTAGTTACCGTCAGTAAATTGAGAAAGCGCTGTAGTGTGAAAAGTACTCAATAGTGTTTTGTGGAAAAGTACAAATGTTATATTGTATAAACAAACACATGGTCACATTCATAATTTTATCGTGGAAGTAAATATTGGCGGTGTAGTAAAACAATTTGTTTAATTAGCACTATTTTTTTATAGTCACAAACCGAATACATAAAGGCTCTAACTCTAACTTGACGCGGAGGAATATTTTACTGTTTAGCTAATATTATATGGCGATAGCGCAAAATTAGACGCAAAATATCTCGTATAAATTGATATTTATTGTCTGAGTAAGTATCTCGAGTAGGGATCCACCGCCTTATCTATTCCTGCCCCTTAATGACATTGTCTTGTTCCGGTCGGCGGGGTAGGGTAGCCTGCAGACTTGCACATATTAAATTACAATAATAACAAAAAGAGTATATTGATGGGTTTGTACGAGGGTAATGTATAGTACCTGAGCGACCGAGCTTGGCTCGGTTGTTATTTTTGTCAGCCATCGCCTACTTGAAAATAATGCATTTATTGTAAATGATTCATATTTCATAATTATGTATTCATCGAGTTTTCATCGTTTTTAAGATGTATTCTGCTATTCGGTTGGAGACATATCCAACGATCCAAAGACAACAACAACAAACAAACCTAATTTTAATTTAATTAATAGTTGTAACAAACCTGACTTTAATTTATTTAATAGAGTCAGGCGTTACTGTACGGAAATCCACAGTTAAACAAAAAATAAAATTAATTTAAGGTTCTGTACTTAAGTTAGAAAATCTCATTGGTACACGGCGGGGTTCGAACCCGGACTACCGAGAAGTCCGAAGCGCGTACCACTAACTTTTCCCATTTGGTATGTATAGTATAATCTACTTCTTAGTTAACTTAGCAAACTAAACACTCATTTTTATTATTTTTTTTTTATTTTATCTTACATAAATGTAATTAGATATATTTGAAGTTTTTTTAAGGTCTGTGTCGTTTTTTCCCCGTTTTTTTATTTTATTGTTTCTTTTTGATGCATCTGCTATCATTGCTTTAAATATAAATAAATAGAATGCAATTCCAAATCGAACTTGGTCGGATGCACATCGCATGTAGCGCTACGATCCCTACATTAAGCGTGTAGTACCTATACATTTCCCTATCTATAACTGTATATACACGAAGGTGAGCCTCTCAGTGCTACAGTCGAAATCGGCACGCGAACGCGCGTAGATAATGCCGTAACAGGTTTCCCTCGCATCTCCAACGCGATTTAAACGTAAAAATGAGACGAATATGTATCTTAGTATTAATGATAAAAGTTGTGCTGGGAGATGAACAGTATAAGGAAGAAAAGTCCACTGTGAGCGTTATTAACTCTAATAACAATGACGATTCGGTTGAAAATAGCTTGGCAGACACAGATGTAGTGATGTCTTTTGTGGTATGTCATATATGGAGTGTTTTGGTGTGTTCATATATTTGATCATGTCTACGCCGCGTGCTACGATTCATCCTACTAATATTATGTTCTACATCCCACTAATCCTAACATTATATCTTATACCCAACTAATCTTACTAATATTATAATATTCTACACCCCACTAATCCTACTAATATTATAAATGCGAAAATTTGCGAGTGTTGTTGATCTTACACGCAAAAACTACTGAACAGATTTTCACGAAATTTCACAGTAATATTGCTTATACATCAGAAAAATACATAAGCTATTTTTTGACAGATTACAATAAAAATTGGGTATGTTTTCACGCGATAAGTTTTATAAGACTTAGACAGACGTTTGTGGATAATTTAATTTTAAGTATAAGTATGTCGCTTAACATTATTTTTAATCGTGTTTATGAATATATTTTTTTACATATGCATAATATCTTATATTTATTTAATAATTTTTATTTATTCTTATTTAAAATAAATAAATGTTAGATATGCCAGTTTAAAAAAATAAACATATTCATATTTAAATTTAATATTCTACAATTACCATAACTTGATAACAAAGAATGTATTTATTATGCCTCTTTACATATTACTAGCCACCCGTCCTGGCTTCGCACGGGTATACGTCCTACTCTATCTATTTAAGAAAACCGCATCAGAATCCGCTGCGTAGTTTTAAAGATTTAAGCATACATAAAGATATAGGAACAGAGAAAGGGACTCTGTTTTATACTATGTAGTGATACAATATCTTGAAAGTCGAAAACGTTCTTGATGTCAGAAAAAATATTTTATTTTATGGTATAAGACAGCGAACAGGCACACGGGTTTTCTGTTGGTAAGAGACAAACCGTGGCCTATAGACACCATAGACGTTGTAGGTGCATCACTGTCCTGTGGTTAGGCTGTTAGACCTTGTGTGCAAATCTACCGGTTACACTACCCTCCGTACCGGAACACCACTATGTCATAATGGCGGCAGGAATAGGTAAGGTAGTGGATCCCTACCCGGGCAAGTTGCTGCACAGCATTCTACCACCAGTGGTCATGTTGGTAGTGACCGAGTTAACCAATGCACGCCTCTTATGAGCTGCCTGGTAGGAAGGCAGTTGGTCTATTTTACACAGAGGACTCGGACCAACACATGCAAAAAAAAATTTTCTTTTCCAAAACGACATCAAAATCGAAGTCTGTCTATGGCAGTTTTATTTCTATATTATTTATAGATACTTTTATATTATTACAAGGATATCGTCGTTAAGATTGTCAGTCTATTCGGATCACCAAATGCGATATTTGCCAAGCGGGATGTAGCCAATTCATAGTCATTTGGACCGCAAAAACACAAAAGACCCTGTACGATATTTAACAGATCGCTTTGAAAATATCCATTTATATTTCACTCGCATATAAAACTACATAGTATAAAAACAAAGTCGCTTTCTCTGTCCCTGTATCCCTATGCTTAAATCTTTCAAACTACGCAACGGATTTTGATGCGGTTTTCTTAAATAGATAAGGTGATACAAGAGGAAGG
>DVZL01008570.1:0-10183 GCA_018236625.1 Lasaia peninsularis | reverse complement strand
CATGAACAGTAATCGCTAGACAGTCGAAATTTTCACAGACGATGTATTTGTATTGCAATTTTAACAACAAATACTTAAAACAGAATAAAATAAACATATAAAGGGTGCTCCCATACGACATACGTGATGTTTTTGCCATTTTATAGATGTGGTAGTTTATGGTAAATAAAAATAAGTCAAGTGTAAAATAATGTTTATAAATAATAAGATAATTCGTATATAATATAATATTGTTTAATAAATAGATAAATATAAATTATGTTATAAAATATTTGCACACCACATTGCGGTAGAAAATGTTGGTATGATTAAAAACCTATGTTTTGTAACAACTTTTAACACGCATATCCGGCAAACAAATCATTTTCATTACATAAAAAAATGGAACGGAATCATTCGTGTATTAGTCTAACTCGCCCTAGACGGATTTTTTTATTGTTAGCGTTTGTTAAACGGTCTTTTAGTCGCTTTGATACAGGTTATTTAGTGTTATGCTCACTTGTGTTTGTGATAAATGCTTAAACATTTTGAGAAATAAAAATAATAACTTGTATTAAGAATTGAACGTGAAAACTTTGTCTCTCATATTTAAGCCCTGTCTAAAGTTTGTGAAATTGTTTAGACTAGTTCTGGGGGGTTAGAATGAGAAGTATCGTCACGGCGCGATCGCGTCGTTTAGCGCGATTTGAAATGTGAAACTCAAAAAAATGTACTAGGTTTTGACATTTCAAATCGTGCAAAACGACGCGATCGCGTCATGACGATAATGCACGTTCTAACCCCCCTGGCTTAAGTTGAAATAGGGGTCAACTGCGATTTGGGCAAATGTGGTGTTTTTGGTTATTGTAGTTGTTCTGCTACGAGCACAACAAAGTCTAAATGATTGGCAAATAAATATTTTACTATCATGTTGCGTTTTCTTCATTACATGATTAGTGGTTCGATATTAGTACCAGTTATACGAGCAAAAAATATTTAAAAACACATTTATCTTTTCATTCAAATTACATTAAATCACGTTAAATTAAGACTAATAATTAGGTACGTAAAAATATTCACTTTTTCCAATTAACTATCTCATTAAAACTCAGTACATTTATTTCTTTTATAAATTACTAGCGACCCGCCCCGGCTTCGCACGGGTATACATATTATATACTTAAAAATCTTTCTCTTGAATCACTCCATCTCTTAAAAAAACCGCATCAAAATCCGTTGTTTAGTTTTAAAGATTTAAGCATACATAGGGACAGACAGAGAAAGTGACTTTGTTTTATAATATGTACTTAGTGATTAAAAAAATACTTGAAAACGTTAACCCTAGTCATCTGAAATGCTACTTTTCATTTTTTTTTTGTGATAGATGAAAAATACTTCGCCCTTCTGATAGTAGGAGGCGCCACTATCCCGTGGCTGGAGCAGGCTAATGTACAAGTAAACTGGCTCCAGAATGGTAAAGTGTAACAAATTTCAAAATTTGATTTCGACAAATCATTTGATGTGATTGCAACAGAGCAATAACAACCCAATGAAATGTTTTGACAAGAGGCACAAACCGTCTTCGAAGTCCCGCGGTTCGCTAGTAGAGTGTGCTAGTAGCCCCTTATTAATGTTAGTTCTTTTCATCGTTTTTTAATTCATATAAACTCTAATCCCCAGTTTCCTTTCTTTTTTTTGGTTTTGATTTTGTATATATATGTATGTAAAGATCTGTAATTGGCTGCTTGTTATTTTTTGCAACGACTCGCCCGGATTGATACCACTGCCTTACCTATTCCTGCCACAATAGCGTCAGTGCTCGCCATTGTCGTGTTCTGATTTTGAGGGTAAGGTAGCCGGTAAACTTTATCACGCAAGAGGCTTACCATCCCAGCCTCAAGTTGGCAACGCACCATTCCAAACCATTTTGGTGTATTTCTTACCATCAGGAAATCCGTCTGCTTGTTTGCCTTCTAATATCATAAAAAATGCTAATGTTATCAGTTATAGCTGTTGATCTTTCAATAAATAAATAAATTTCACTCTCTTGATGATTGAAATTTAAAAAATCCTCAATAAATGCCTACGACATGAGAAGTAACGTGTGCGTTTTAAGTTTCCAGCCCTAAGCCTGTTGATAGTTTTGTATTTTGTAAAGTTAGTCGGAGCACCGGTCGGCGCGGCGCGCAGATTCGCGCGAAGGTTGTGCCCGTGACCGGCCGCCGCCGCGCCAACATCGCAGTATCATTCTACTCCTCCAAGTCCTCGGAGCTCGTGTGTACCCGCTTGTGTGCTTATGTGACCGCGTCCCGATGTGCTTGTCGAGCTAACAATGTGTACAGGAAGTGTAGTGAAACAGTGCGCGAGAGACGAGCGGCGGAGGCCCGCTCGTCCCGGCCCGTAGGCCGACATGTGGACACTTTTGCCGCTGCTGGCCCTTCTTGCGTCCGGGAGCGATGCCTCCTTCACGCCTGACAAGGAACTGCTTGAATGTGCAAGGTTTGCCCGCTCTTGGAAGCTCGCTTTTAGTTTTGAGAATACCATTTAATCTCAATATGCTTTACTTATAATAAAGTTAAAAAATCTTAAAAAGCTATTTTTTGCTGTTTAAAAATTTTTAAAAAATACTGCTGTTACATAATCAGAAAAACTGTTATAATAAACAAATTGATAATATAAATTTTCAAATCAATATAAGCGTTTTAGTATTTAAATTAAATATATTGATAAATAATGTTATTTAAATTATGAAATAAATTTAATTAAATGAGTTTTAATATTTTGATCGGTTTCAAACTTAGATTTATTATCTTTAAAATAAATATCGACATACAAAATAATGTTGAATTAGAATTATGTTTTTACATATTTATGTTTGATATTTATGCTTATGAACCCCCATTCTGTAATAAATTTATGATATCAAAAGTATAGAAAAAGACATTTTCTCCGAATTTGTTAACTTAACAGCAATGTTAACTATTTTCGTAAGTTTTTAATACTTAATCTTAAGAAAAACCTAAGTTTTGATTCACTTTTAAGTGAATCAATTGTATTACAAATCTATTGTTGTCGCAAGTTATTATTATTACCTCAGCTTTTGCCCCTGAAACAGCATCTGAGCTACAAAAATAATTTGGATAAGGTTACCGACCACTTGTATAACGCATACGTAATGACGGAGCATGATGTTTGATAATCATACGTCATGGCTTGTTGTTGGAACATTTAGTACAAACACACATATTATAACATGTTCTTTGCCCTCAGCCAGTGCCAAACACACCGGATCAATCGCATTTTATATTTAAAAATTGCATATTTGTTCTTTTGAGATTGTTTGAGTTCATAAATGCAAGAAATGTGTATATTTAATCTTCTTTTGGATCGTATTAAAGCTGGATTAGGGTACAATTGTTGTGGGCAGACAGAAAGCTGAATTGTAACATTCTTTTTATCCTGGTATCTAACTGGATTTCTATCACAGAGTTAAATATCACCCAAACATAGACATAACCGCGGGCGACATCTAGTATTTAATTAAATATACATAAATATCAAATACAATACAAATAATTTATAAATTCAGCTCATAATAGCCGAAATTATAATATATATAATAGCCGAATTAAGGATTTCTTTGTAGAAGCCGGTAAAACATGAACTATCGCGGGGTAATCCATATAGATGCCAAACTTCAGAAAATCCTACATTATTTCTTATTCATTGACATTCTAAGACTTTTTAAGACGTCAGTGCTCGTGATTGTCATGTTCTGGTTTGGAGGGTAGGGTAGCCGGTAAACTTACTCACGCAAGAAGCTTACCGTCCCAGCCTCAGGTTGGCAAAGCATCATTTCCACCTTTGGTGTCTATAGGCTACATGTATTTCTTACCATCAGGAAACCCGTCTGCTTGTTTGCCTTCCAATATCATAAAAAAAAACATAATTATTTATTTTTTCATCATTTTTATAAAAGGTTCCTTACTACATAAACAGTACGTCCTTTTTGTTCTTTTTTGTGTGTTACCTTAGATTATTTTACAGGATTAACTAATTTTGATAATTCTTTTTCTACTTGTAAGCTAAAACTTTTAGGCCATTTTAACTTGACCAAGATTCAATAAGTGGTCATAATTTACTGGTGGAAGAGTGCTGTGCAGCAACTCGCCTGAATAGAGATCCACCACTCTACCTATTCCTGCCGCAATTATAAAAAATTAGTTTATCCAGTAAAATAATAATAGGCACCACATGTAAGGTTATGTAAGGTAGGCATGTTCCACCTTCGATCGCATCGTCACTTAAATATCAGGTGAGATGGCGGTCAAATGCCTTCCTATAATGTTATTAAAAAAAACACTAAAAAAAACTTACTGCCTTGTAAAGAACTTTTTTTTAAAAGTTTGAAAAAATAAATAATTGTATTACGATCAGGAGGGTAGGGTAGCCGGTAGACTTGCACATTAAGCCTACAACCCCGACCACATCAGGAAAGCCATGTGCTTGTTCACTGTCTTATTCCATTAAAAAATAATTATAAAAATGGATTGTAATTTTGACAAGCCACTTTATTATTGGAGCCAACCGGTTACTTGCTTCAACATCTCCGGGTAATTACAACGTTTTTTTTTGTATATGGCTTAAGACAGCGAATGATCACACGGGTCTCCTGATGGTAAGAGAAAACCGTGGCCTATAGACACCATAGATGTTGTAGGTGCGTCGCTATCTCGTGGTCAGGCTGTTAGGCCTCATATGCAAGTCTACCGGCTAACCTACTCTCCGGACCGGAACACAAAAATGTTATTATGGTGACTTAAGATAAAGTTTTTATAATTTAACAAATTCAAATGTATTTCCGGACTGAGCGGTTTTTGTGTTATAATGCGTTCTAAAGTTACCGTTATTTGGGAAGGGATAAAAAATGGACCTTATAACTAAGACTTCTGTCTGTCTGTCGATCTCTCACTAAGTATCTCATGAACCAAACCAATTACTAAAAATTATACCAAAAAAAGTACCTTTACGCCTATTATCCCTGAAGGGGTAGGCAGAGGTGTGCTAGTATATCCACGACTCGTACGTCCAGTAGATATACTAGAACACCCACGATTAGCCAAGCTACTAGAGCCCTGATGTGATAGGAGGCAAGCCTAAGCCGGGCACATTCCGATCCCGGGCAATGTAATGCTTACTCAGAAAAATCTGAAAAACATTTAAGAAAAGTTACTCGCTCTGGGAATTGAACCCGGGACCCTACGTGGCTAACAGTCTTAACAGGTGACACCTGTACCGTTACACCACAGAGGCGATATACTTAAGTAATCATTCCGTGCACCCCTTCGTGATATTATATATTTTCTATTCGGATTAGATTGACTGGTAGAGAGTGACATGTAGCAATATATATTGTATTTTTTTTGCCTACATTTTTCAATAAATAATAAAAAACAGAATAAAGTAAATATTTGAGGGGGCCTAAATTATTTTTAATTTTACAGTCGATATGTATTTGTTTGTTATGTTTATTGCATTTTATTTTTAATGCAAATTAAATATTTTAAATTGATGAAAAACGACATGGGGGTCGGCTACCCGAAGTACAGAAGGGTAGCGCCGGAAGGATTTTCTCAGGTGTTTTGTTAAGCTCGTAAGGAGTTAAATCTACATTTTGGGAATCAAATAGTTACTTAGGGAAGTGATGTAAAGACTAATATTCTGTCGTTCACACGTCACACTGTGAGAGATCAAATCGGGTTTAGTACAAAAGTTTTTTTTTTAATTTTTACTACGTGTATTTATATTTTTTATGTCGGGGTTGTTAATATTTTTTTTTGTTTTGTGTATCATTACATATTATTAAACAAAGTCACTTTTTTTGTCTGTCCCTATGTATGCTTAAATATTTAAAACTAAGCAACGGATTTTGTTGCCTTTTTTTGATTTTGTTTCCTTAATTAGATAGAGTGATTCAATTCCGTGCTAAGCCAGGCTATGAACAGATTTCTAAAACGGTTTATGTTTCGCGAGTGGCGTCACCCGGTGATGAAAGCTCTACGACAAATTGGTTTTGTATTTTTTGAAATATCAACAATAACAAAAATATTCATTTTGGGTTTTGTCGATTTTACTGCGTTTAAATTTTCTTTTTAATAAATGCTTAAGATGCATTTTTCTGGTCTCGTTCGTAATCGATAGAGCTATAGCTCATATTGTTTAAAGTTGTTTTTCCTTTTAACTGTTATTTACTATATAGATTCCAGATTTAAACTCCAATAATTACTGACTTATGCGAAGTCATTAACCATATAAGTATTTACAAATTGCATTTTTTGCAAAAAATTGTTTTCTCAACTTATATTAATCTATATTATTAAAAATAGTGCGCTAAGTGATAGCTACGCAAAACTAGCGAACTGCTAAACTTATCCGACATTAGGTAGGTAATCGCAGCATGACCAGTTACAGATTTACTTTTTTATGATATTGAAAGGTAAACAAGCAGATGGATTTCCTGATGGTAACAAATACATGTCACCTCTAGACACCAAAGGTGGAAATGGTGCGTTGCCAACTTAAGGCTGGGATGATAAGCCTCATGCCTGAGTAAGTTTACCGACTACCCTACCCTCCTAACCAGAACACGACAATGGCGAGCTTTGACGCTATTGTGACAGGAATAGGTAAACTTCAAAATAAATAACTCAAATCAAGTTGTATGTGTAAAACGTGATGGTATTTGCTGTTGCATAGATAAAACATGCTATTACATGGGTTTTTTGCAGTTTTACGGAGTTTAATATTCTTAAATTTTTATATTACAATTTAATAATTAAATATAAAAACACAATAAAGTAAAACAGTGCAATTATACTATTATATAAATAATCACAAATGGAGTGATTATTTTATGTGAGTATTTGTTGTATATTAATTTTGTTTCCAACTATTCATACTTATCCGCACGCCAGATCCTTAGGAGAAAGAAACTTAGGAGAAATATGGCCAATCGCCTTTGTGTAAGTTTGATGAAAGAGAAAATTAAATAGATTGAAAATAATTTATTCGCGGAAAATATGTGTCAAGAAGCCTTTCACAATAACATCTCAGCACATTTCAAATTCCAAAATGGAAACTTAAGATGAAAACTTTATTCTAATTTTGTTATTAAGTAATGGTCATAACCATATCTATCGTTGGCCAATACTTTCACCAAGATTAATCACTCATCTACATTGTAGAAAATATTTGTCACATTACGTCTTGGTAAATGAAAAAAAAAAACAGAATAACATATCTTCAAGTTACGAGGAGTTGCGAGGTAGGCAGAGAGTTTTGACTGAATACGCGAACTATTTGGTCGTAGAATGTAAGCCGAGGTCTCCCCGGATACATATATCCATTCACATTCGCATTGTCTATCAGATTTGTCAATCTTTCATATTTCATTCTTTCCACATGACTTCAGCATATTTGGAAGACTGGTTTTTATTTCGAAAATCAATTGTAGTAGAAACGGATTAGTTCAATAAAATATGCATAAAATCATTGAAAAATTAATGTTTTAATCATACCATAAATTCAAAAACAAAGCAGAAACCTTATCTCATTTCCAATCAAATTAAGAAGGCCAAAACGTAATTTTATTTAGCGTACAGGTAATTAGGTATAAATTATTCCAATTTATTAATATTCACATTATTTTCCTTGATATTGCAAATTTTTCTAGTTGTCTATATAAATGCTTCCAGATGAGTCCATTAGCTCGGTAGATTAAAACTTTTATAATATTGTAAATAACGCATCAACAAACTGGCCGCTAAATAATGTAGAGCAAGTTGACAAAAATAAAAACAAAATGCGGTAACCTCAATTAAAATATTCGGAAAATAGTAGCACGAGCTAATCGTTGGCTGCGAATCGAAGAATCGAAAGAATGTCACTCAAGGAGACGACGAACATAAAGGTGCTCCCACACTGGGCAGTTAGTTGTGCCACACGCGTGACGCGTCTTGGCCTTATATCTGATGTTATCGATGCAGGATACCTAATCTTCACACTTTACAGCATCACCAGTTATAACAGAGACACATAGACTGACCGCATAAGGGAAACCAGTCCTTATTCTAAATTATATCGATATTAAACTACTGAATCCGGGTTTTCCCAAGATTTTGTTTGCCCGAAAGAGCATTGTTCAAAAAATGTATGTAAGTAAAAAAATCACTAGTACACGACGTGGCTCAAACGTGGACTATCGAAACGGAAGTCTGAAATCGTTACCACTGCACCAACCTACTTTACACTACTTTTTCTACTTGCCAGTAACCGTATGGCTTTCGAAAAAGACGCTCTACTTTAGATGCAATTAACCTGGTCGTAAATACTGCGATGCGATTGCACGGAGTTGGTGGCGGAGAGGTTCTAAAAAGTATTGCTTCAATTCGGCCATATCTTGCATTCTCTCAACGTGATGAAAGTACCAGTGTACCTTCAAAATATGGTGGCTACTTCAGCGATAGGCTTTTGAAATACGAAATGTAGGCGGTTCCAAATGAGTATATCATTACTGGTGGTGTACCTCAAGGCTCTGTCTTGGCTCCTCTCTAGTGGAACGCTATATACGACTATGATAAAATATGACGCTGCGTGGGAAGCCACGAGTAAGTAAGCGACGGGAATCCTACAAGAACTTCGCCGCATGAAAAGAATGCGCGCTAAACTAAAGGCATTTTAACAGTAGAAGCGGTCAGCTAAAGGTTTCCTCCATGATGTAATGCCTGACGGCGATTCTATAGGGGAAAGACGTGGCCAAAGAAGGAGGATAGGGGTTTAGTCGGTAGGAGACAGTTTTCATTCCGAGTCCGACATATCCTAGCCTACTAGATTTGGCAGGAATACGTCAATGCATTCCCCGACCTCTGAAAAAACACACACACAGATCGCCAAGAACAAGGTTGGCATCTTCTTTCATACTTCGTGCTTAAAAGAATTAAAATTCTTAAAGAAATACTTTCGGAGAATTATAATTTTTCGCTGTCGAAGTTCGATTTATTTTTCAAATTTCTAAAGTAACTTCTCGTCCTGACCGTACAAGTCATTACTTCAAACAAAACGATTGATTCCTATTAATAATAATATTCCTAACGCCTTTACCCTGATGATACACGGCATTTTTAACGTGAACTTGTAACATAATATTTACATTAGAATTAAAGATATTTCCAATGAAGGAGCACCTTTAGAGGTGGTCACAGTGATGTTTGGCAGAGTCAGTTGTTGATTTAAACATATGTTGTCGCCACATATCGGCACGAGTGATGCCGACCAGGTGCGCCTCGTAAACCACCGGAGTACACTCAGGTACGATAATTTGGGAGAAATCGACACGTGTCAAACAATATAGGTAGCACGACTTTGAGCTCTATATTATTATTACAGCTATGTCATGGTGTATATTCGAATAGAAGTAACTTTTCATTTGAAATGAGTTTTTATTCAAAATTATTCATTCAACCAAAATTATTAATGTGTGTAAATTATTGTACGAAACATTCATTAAATATTCTTCTGTTTGTAGAATTTTAGGATTTAATTGTTGAAACACTTTTCGATTAATGTTTAGTAAAATTTAGAAAATATTAAATTAAGGAATCTAAAAATATGTTTATTTATTTTTTTCACAATTATCTTTATTTTTTGTTCAAATTTCGAAAGGTTAACTTTAGTTACGACTGTTTCTTGCACATCCATTTTTCTTTAGCATTATTCTTTGAAGTGTTAACGTTGTATTTACTTTGTAATTAATTGTTGCGAGTTTGTTTGTGTTCTTATACATACAAATATATGACAATACACCACACAAATTATAGTGTATTTTTTGTCTTTTCGCTGCCAGTATTTTACAATGACAAAGCATGTTTTGGCAACTTTGACAGAGGTAACGGGTAATAATTTTTCGATAGTTAACCCATAACTATGGTGTTCTTTTCACGACTCTCGTTCAGAATAGAATAAAATATTCTATTCCCAAGTACTTGCAATACGTCTATGCAATTGTAAAGTCTACCACCGAACCGGAATGCGGCCGCACATTGAGCAAGTATATGTACTGTAGTACGTATCACTACATAGTATAAAACAAAGTCGCTTTCTCTGTCCCTATATCCCTATGTATGCTTGAATCTTCAAAATTACGCAA
>DVZL01008569.1:0-10183 GCA_018236625.1 Lasaia peninsularis | reverse complement strand
ATGGAATGGAATGGAATGGAATGGAATGGAATGGAATGGAATGGAATGGAATGGAATGGAATGGAATGGAATGGAATTGGAATATTGAAATACAATATAAAACTTAAAGACTAAACGATACACAAAGGCGGCCTTATCGCCAAGTCAGCGATATCTTTCAGGTAACATAGGTACATGGATATACATAGATTCACAATAAGCATATCAGCATTATTCACTCTCTTGTCAACATAAGGTCCAAGTACGGCCTCATAACCCGATCGCCATTCAAATCACCGTCTCATTTGCATCAACCATATCAATGTTCCTCACAGAATTGCAAACCTTTTCCAGATCCGTAGCCCCCGCCGAGTTTATCAGAGCATACGCCACTACCAAAAAAACCTCGCGTCACTACTAATTAAGTACGAACCCAAAGCAGTCTTGGGTCAACCAAACCGTAATCTTTCATACCTGAGGCCGAGCGAGACGATAGAATAATACCTACTCCAGGGCTGGCGCGACCGCTTTGTGGTGTACTGGGGAGATCATTACCCTTTTGCTTAATCTCTCATTCATTAAATCTATCAACTCATTCGTTTTT
The DNA here is from genome assembly GCA_018236625.1 of Lasaia peninsularis. Classification (NCBI taxonomy): domain Eukaryota; kingdom Metazoa; phylum Arthropoda; class Insecta; order Lepidoptera; family Riodinidae; genus Lasaia; species Lasaia peninsularis. Next base: position 9,600 of record DVZL01008569.1, on the reverse strand, counting down.
GCTGTTCCACTCTTCGACCTGCCCATTCCTCACGTGATGAGTGGCGGACACCAACGCCATTTTTGCCTCTTTTCATACAGACGGGAGTGAATCGGTACGTGTCGCCTCCAAGGTTCACCCTATCCCGCTCCGTGGCCTGATGTTATCTGGCCGGAATTACAGTCCAGTGGACTGGCAGGGGTCACGATGTGCACGCTTTCTGGCCAATGACTGAATTTATTACAAATTAATGAATTACATTTACTTTATCAATGAATTAATATCAAGTAATATCGATTCATAAGTATATTTAATTTTGCAAATCACTCTAATGTTCTCATACGAATGTTCATTTTTATGGAAATCCAATTCAAACTTTGTGAATAATTATCAATAGGAGTGTCTAACCTCTCAACGAATGAGGCAGTTTTGTTAGTAAATTATGAATTTGCATAAAATGAATGAAACTGTTTTCAGATCGAGAGCACAAGAGGTATTTTGATCCAGATGCTAGATTCAGTGGCAGCGGACGGGCCCGTCAGTAGGGACGTGTTGAGCTTCTTGGACCAGTTCCTGGCACCAACTTACACGGTCACTTTGTTCGGATTTTATCCGATCTCACGACAACTTTTTATTAATGTACGTTTCTATGAGAATGATTCCACAATTTGTTGGGTTCTGACTTTTTTCAATCTTGAGTTTTGAGTTATCTTTCACTTATTTGTTTTCATTGCATCATCTTAGTGACGTTGGTCTATTGTAGATACTGCTTTAGTTTTGTAAATATGCCCTTACAAATGATAAACATTGTTCTACACCTACAATACGCGAGCTATTTGATCGTGGAAAGTCAACCTAGGAGGTGTTTGTACCTACAGCCATCTACATTTAAACTGTACATTTGTTTTGTCACTACCAAATACATTTCTATGCACACCAAAGATGTGGATTAGGTATCTTCTGTGTTCATAGCTTTATGCCTTTTCTATATCAGACTAGCAGTGTCCGTAACTTCGTCCGTTTGAATTTTATTAAACCTAAGTTACTCCTTATAACATCAGCTATCTGCCGATGCAAGTCCCGTCAAAACCCGGTACAGCCGTTTTAGAGATTAGCCAAAATAAATAGACAGTCAGTCGGCCTTAAAATTGAGAAATGTTATTTTGGTACATATGCATTCACTAAAAACAGTTATTTTTAATTGTATTTGAGGTTATCCATGAGAGAACCAAGGTAATTGACCATAACTCGGAAAATAAGCAAGCTGAAGTGGCAGTGAGCTTGCCATATCTGCTGTAGGACAGATGGCCGCTGGAGCAGACGAGTCCTAGAGTGGAGACCGCGTCTTGGTCTGCGTAGTGTAGGACGACCTCTGTCCCGTTGGTCCGATGACATTTGATGGATCGCCGGTCACTGAATAAAGAAAGCGAAGGACCGAGCAGCGTAGCGCGCTCTGGGGGAGGCTTATGTCCAGCAGTAGACAGCTATAAGCCGATTATATTTATATTATAGCCGATTTGTAGATGATATTGAGGTCGGTTACCTTACCGACCTCTATATGAATTATCATCGTCAAATCTACCAAGAACTGTATTTTTTTATTAATTTTTTTTGTTTTTGGGATTTTGTCATACAATGACATGCCAGTCCCACTTATTCTATATTTATAACTAATAATATGATATCAGCCTTAATCATATCATAACATTATAAAAAAATATGGCATGCTTATGACGAACGAAGAAGTTAAACAATAAATAAAACCGGCTAAGTGCGAGTTGGACTAGCGCACAAGGGCGGAACCCCTTGTTCTACTACTAACTTTAAGAACTGCACAAAAATCACGTCTGTTGTATAACAGCAGTAAAGTATATTATTTTGTTTCAGATTTACAGTATTGTGAGTAGTACTCTTTCGTATGCAGCACAGTTTCATTTGGTTGATTTGTAAATACATATTTTTTATAACCAAATTTACTTTCATGCAAAAGATTAAAGAAGGCTATCGAAGCAATCGTCAAACTATATCTGAATCGATTTACAAAGTCTTTTGACCTTTACAAAGCTAAACTACCCCTGAGAAAGATATTATTTATTTGTGACTAAAATATTAAATAGATAAGAAGACTCTTCCCAACAGATTTTTGAGTGATTAGGTATCTACCGCCAAACAAGTCCGGCCTTCCTAAGTCCCAACAGTATCGGCCGTGTTCACGAACTGAGTCACCTGGATATCGAAGGCGTATGGAGCTCAAGATTTTTGTACACTCTGCACTGTTTTTATATAATATTGATCTAATTTAATTGTAATTTTTATTTAAAAAAATATTTCACTATATTTAGAGAATATATGGAGCAATTACTTTCTATAGCGATTTCTACCGCGATCTAAATATGGATAATGATATCTATTGGTCGGATCGAGTTGTTCGTTGTATGGGAACTCCCTTGCATATCAACTTTGTTATATATTTAACATTTGTTATAGCACCAACACCACCATCATCATTTGTGAAAATTTCATCTATCTGACTTTTACGGTACCTACCTAAGATACAGTCTGGTGACAGGCAAAGTTTTACGACTGCTCGCCCCGTTTTTGTATTGACACCTAGTCTATCAATAAATCTGGCTTTATCAAATTACAGAGTACTGTTTTATTGAATGTTTTGTATTAAAGGTAAACTTCATAAGTCTTATTAACTTAACTTTAGGGTAGAGAAATCATTTAAAAAAGTCAGAAATAATAATTTAGTGGAGTATTCTTAGCTTTTAACGATATTCGATGTAAATGCAAACAAAATAATATTTGTATAATCATTTAAATTTTTGATCTTAATAAATAATGTTTGTTCGTTGGTTTTGTTGATAATGTTTTGTTTAAAAAAAATACAATCTAAAGTTTTCAAAATAAATGATTTATTAAAAAAATATTCAAAAAATTGTTTTATTATGAGCAGAACTTTTTTTCACTTTGCCCTAGCCTACACTCTACTCCTACTACCTCCGTTTCTATCTCAGGATCAGGGTTAGGTTCTCTACATAAGAGTAGTGGTCGACCTGATCTGGAAGAATTGATAAGAGCGCCAGTCTTAACACAGAGTGACGGTAAATAAATTAGAAATAACTCACTGGTACATGACGGTGTTCAAATTTGGACCATCAAAATTCAAGTCCAAAGCCTGAACCAAATTAAAAATAATACTAAATAATGATTTTAATTTAATTTACATAAAGTAAATTAAATTAAAATCATTATTTGTTAGTATTAAATAGTACTATATTAAATTGTACTATAAACTATATATATAAACTCGGACTACCACTTACGATTGACTGACTGACTGATCCCGAATTGTCTCCCGGAAGGAGGTTTTTTATCCCCACGATGGTGGTACCGTCGGGTAGGGGGTGATCTCAAACCCTAGAAAAATGGACCTGGTAAGAAGTAGTTTGACGGCCCGCCGAAACGGTGGGACCTAGCGGGACAGCTTAAATGCCATTTTTCTCTTTGTGGGTAACTGTTACCAAAGTCAGTGAAAAAAAATCCAAAATGGCGGAAAACAAGATAGCCGCCATACAAGTTTGAAAACGCAGTAGTTTTTAAACGGTTAAGGTTAGAGGGTTGCTTCCTTAGTAAAAATTGATCAATGTTACTAGAGATTTTCGGATTTGACATTTTTTTCAAGATGGCAGCCATTTTGTGAAAGGTGTCTAGGTGTATTCGTGTAAGAGGTATTCGGGTTCGTTGATTACGAATTTGACATCAGTTTTGGAATCCAAGATGACGACTGGAAGTTATATTTGAAAAACCACTACGAGCCGCAGCGTTGTAGCTCCATTTTATTTGTGCCTTTGGTAAAAGGTCAACTCTGCCATCTTGACCTAGAAAAAAGTTCTTCAACGACCTGCCCAAACTAAAGGACATACAGGATTCATGACACTGTCATCTTATACTTAAGCTGTTTGGTAGTTTTAAAGATCTAAGTATACATAGAGACAGATTGGAATGGGAAGTTTATTTTAAAGTATATGACAGCGAAGAGGCATATTAGTTTATTAGTTTAACAATAATTGCGGAGACTTTTGACATCACCCTTGGATAATACGCGAGGTATTTGTCATGAAATGTTAACCTAGGTCTATAGGGTAGACCAACATCCATCCAAATTCGCACTGTATATCTGCTTTGTCAATCTTTCGTCTTTCATTCTTTCTACGTGATCCGATATATACAAACAACAATTATACATAAAAATAATGATAAGCAATATAAAATACAAAAACACAATGAATGAGGTTGTAGAAGGAGAATAAAATGAATAATAATAATCAGTGTCACCAGATGAACTCATAGATAATTTTATCCTTACACTCAAATATAAATGAAATAATATTATATAAAATAAATATTTATATTAATAATAAATATTATAAGTAGATATTATAAAATATTAGTGTCAAATGTTTAAAAGGATAATAAAAAAAGAAACAGAAATAGTTTACCTAAAAATCAACTAAATGACTACTGTTAACAATCTAATGATGTGAAAAAAAAAACTAAAAACTAAAGATGCCAAATCAATGATTATAATGCCATAAATCGCTTCTTCATCTTTCATGCTCTCTTTAAAAATATCACAACATTAATCCACGTCTTAGTCCGTTAGGCACACGCTTTCAAGCCTGTCTTGGACTCGACTCTCATACATACTACTTACAAACTGATCTTGCAACTTTACTCTCTTAATCCTTTCAAGCCCTCCAAATAGAACACGCACTCGCCAACGTCTCTCTTTCTTAAACAGACTCCTATATCGGCTATAACCAAACGGTGATCTTTCTTAAGAACGGGGCCCCTGTAGGCTCTTGTGTCCATTAGACTCTTCCAGAGACAGCAGTCAACCAAAATCAAGTCTATCATACTCATTTGATCACTCTTTCTCCGTGTATGCGAATGTATGTTCTTATGCTGAAATGTTGTGTTAGACACAAGCAGATTTACATAGATTCACAATAAGCCTACCAGCATCATTCACTTTTTTGTCACCGGTCCAAGTACTGCCTAATAACTCGGACGTCTCGTCCTCAGCCATCAATCCAAATAACCGCACAAGATTACTCTTTCATTAGCATCAATCATTTTATTTTATTCTATTTTATTTTAAAAGTTAAATGGAAAACTTACAGCTATACAATTTTTAATTTATAAGGTTGTACTATTATTACGATAAGGCCAATTACAAGTTTTCACTTATAAAACAATGAAATTATACAAAAAAAATGCATACTGAAGACAGAAAAATAAGACAACTTGGGCACGATAGACGTGATTAAATAAATATACCTACTATTAAAATATAATATTAAGAAAACAAATTATCATTATGTCATGCCATGTTCTGGAATATCCCTCACAGAATCCCAAAACCTTTCCAGGTCCATAGCTGCCGACGAGTTCACCGGAGCATACGCTGCTACCACAAAAACTCGCGTGACCCAGATCAGTCTTGGGTCAACCAAACCATACTCTTACATACCAAAAGAGACGATAGAATAATACCTACTTCAGTGCTGGTGCCATCGCTTTGTGGTAAACCAGACCACAAAGCCATCTCACCACCGGGGAGATTATTGGTATTATTACCCTTCTAGTTAGTCTCCGTTAGACACAGTAAAAAAAGTACATCCAAGCATCTCTCATGCATTACATCTATTAACTCATTCATCTTCGCTTCCATTCCACCTCTCACATTCCATGTGCCTATTTGGTGTAGACAGTTTCTCGAAAAGTTTTGATTTTTTTATATTTTTTTGTATTATCTTTCTGTATGTATTATTAATTATAATAAAATACTTTTATAAATCTTTATATTCATATTTATGTTTACCCGCGACGGTACGAAGGCGGTATATGCGTTGTGTGTGTGCCAATGTTGCCATTTATTTACAAAAGTACTAATCCGATTTTGATGTCGTTTTCACTAATAAGTGTGATTTTGGTTTGTGCATGTTTTTAGGTAGAGGGCGCTGCAGTAAACGTTTCTTTGTGAATTCAATGTTGCGATCCATCTCCAAAACTAATAATCTAAATTTGATTCTGTTGTCAGTGATGGGTTTAGAATTGATCGGTGAAAACCCTCACGGTTTTACAGTAATAACTCACCAAGGAGCGCTGCAATAACGTTTTTTTGTGAAACCTACGTGGCTTTTTGCCTTCAAAACTTCGAATCCGCTTTGGATGCGGTTTTCAGTAATGGCTTTGGTTTAATCCATGCATTAGGTCGATTTTTGGTAGGTGTTACGGTATTAACTCACTAGGGGGCGCTGCAATAATGTTTTTTTGTACAAAACAATGACGCCGTTTATCTTCAAAACTTCAAATCATGATTTTCAATTATGGCTTGTATTTAACTGGTGCATGTTTTTAGGGGTGTTACGATGACAACTCACCAGGGGGTGCTGTAGTAAAGGTTTCTTTGTAAAACCAATGTTGACACCAATCTCAAAAACTATGTCTTCAATCTTTTATCCGGTTTTCAGTAATGAGTTAGAAGTTTATTGGTGAATGTTTTGAGATAGATTTTACGGTGATAACTCACCAGGGACGCTGCAAAAATGTTTTTTGTAAAAACAAATGTCGCCATTCAACTTTAAAATGACTAATTCATTTTGGATGCGGTTTTTGGTTATGAGTTGTGATTTGATTGATGGATGTACTTAGATAAGTGTTATAATACTAACTCACCAGGGGGTGCTGCAGTAAATATTTAATTGAGCCAAAATTTTACTAATGATACGTTTTACATTCTACAAAAAGTATAAAATAAAAGCAAAATTAAAAATTTTTAAAATCCCACGACAGTTAAAATGTAATAAAAAAACGTTAAATAATTAAAAATTCTCCAACTCCAACAATTTGTTTGACCCTATAAACTTCATAAAAACTAAAACCAAAATCGTCGGGGCTGCTATCACCATTTATAACTTTAATATAAATTAAGTAAGTATAGCAATGAAATATCTCTACATCAATGACATTACCATAAAACTCCAAAACTTATATTTTTTTTTTAGTTTGTTATGAAGTCTATAGGGTCAAACAAATTCTAAGAGTCAGAGGTTTTTTAATTATGTATGTTGCGTTTTTTCAACGACGTTTTAACCGTTTTGGATTTTTTCATAATTTTAAATTTGTATTTTGTATCATTGAATTACGTTCATCAAAGCCTAAATTACTTAAGCTCAAGGATACACGACATACATTAACTGCTAGGCGGTACGAAGTTCGCCGGGTCAGCTAGTGGAATATAAAATGAATTATAAAAAATGTATTTACTATAAGAATAAGTGCAGTGCGTGTACCGAATGATACGAACCTTCCGAAATGTATAATTAAACTTGTTCTAAGTAGACTACAATATAATAAAAATATTTTATTTTACATAGACCTGAAGGCTTACAAGCGGTTCTTGTGATGCGTTTATCAAATTCTTTACAAACGGATCAGAACGCGACCATTCACTGGTGAAAGAAACTTCGCGCGTTTGTCTTTTTTTTTCTAATATAACTGTGAATAAGTATGGTAAAGGTATCAAATAATTATAAATTAGTGTTACAACCTAATATTATAGTCAGTCGTCTCTATTCCTAAAGTTTCTATCGATTCCTAAATATGCAGCCTTTGAATTGAACTGGCACAGACGTAGGTCGAATAGACTCGTTTAGTGCCAGGACAGCATTTCAGTTACTAACTTATTCATGATTATGAACCGCTACTGTCAACTCGGTAATAAATTTATTGTACGCAAATGGAATATTTAACAACCCATTTACTTATTACTACTTTACTTTTGTGAAGTTGGAGTGATTGAAACATTTATTGTTATCTTATCATTCGCTGTTGGTAGATTTCATAACACTTGATCATTTAAAATTAATTAAGTTGTTTAAAAATAGTTTTTAAGAAACTCCCTGTGTGTGGAATAGGTTGCAAAGAAAACAGTTGCTAGATTCTGATGCACATTGTTAAATTTACTTTAAATGTATGTCTCTATAATTTTCCGCCTCTGCGTTGTAACGGTATGGCTGTCGCCTGTTAAGATCGTTAGCCGCTTAGGGTCCCGGGCTCAATTCCCGGGTCGGGCAACTTTTCTTAAATATTTTTCAGGTAGGTTTATGTAAGCATTACATTGCCCGGGATTGGAATATGCACGAAGTGGCAATAGGCTCGCCACCTATCACAACATATGCCCTAGTACCTTGGCTAATCGTAAACTGGACTTACGAGTCGTGGATATAGTAGGTCACCTATGCCTACTCCTTTCAGGATAATAGGCGTGAAGGTACTTTTTAGATTTTTCCAGTGAAATAATAAACCAAAGAATGTTTTAGTCGTGTCAAATAAGTCCGGACATAACAACTTGTGCGGCTTTATTCAGAAGTATAAACTATTCTGATAGCCTTAAACCTATTTTCTCTTTTTCTCTTTCTTGCGTTAAAAGGAGATAGCGATAACATAAAATAGTCTACTCAGCGTCCAGACGAATTATCTTCAATGTATGTATATTTATTTAGATTCTCTAAACGCCAACGCGGTAGAGAAAGGCGATTTAAAACTTACACTCAAATTACAATAAGCAGAATGAGGACATAAAATTATTGACACGGGATCGAAATGTATATACATTTGTATTGTATGTATATGATGATAATCCTCAACAGAAAAAGGGGAATGTAATTAGTTTAACTTGTCTGTCTGTCGCATCGTTCATAAACAAATAGATCGATTGTAATGCGATTTTTTTGTTTGCAAGGTAACATGATCGCAATGGTTCTGAGATATAAGATTAGGATTATGGAAATCAGCCCAAGACTTCATGGTCATCTCAGTTGTTAACAGAGGAATATACGGGAAACCTAAATATTGAATCTTATTTTTGTTGATTATATAATAAATTCGTGTATAAGCTAAGTAATCCCGTTTCTTAAAATTATTGATTTCTGTTATTTGATAGTACCTAATCAACTTCCAATTTTATAGTAATTGAAAAAAATTTGAAAAGAATAATACTTTATACTCAATACCTAAAACTAACATTTAGTTAGTTTTTCAATTTGAAATTACATAATGTTCTGGAGTAAGGTCTTAGGTTTGTCTTGTTAAAGATATTGTTGCGCTTAGTCCCTTCATTTATAAGTAAGTAATAACAATTAATAGACCGCCTTGTTGATTAGTAGCTTGCGTACACGCCTAACCGCATCGACTAACCGCGAGACTTCGGTTCGATTCCCGACGGGGACAAACATTTGTGTGAACATAGATATCTGTATCCAGGTCTGGGTGTTTATTAAAGAGCTATGGCAGATTTTTAATTCAAGGCATTGAAAGCGTCTTAAAATTTCAAGACGACCAATAATCATAAAAAGTTTTTTGACGCATTTCGATACTTCATTCATATTTAGAGAACTCCAGCTAAAAAAGTAGTAAATTAAAAGTACAATTATGTAAATTCATTTCCCGTAGTGGCCATCATTGTATCTTTAAGGTTGCGATCCCAAATAACTATTTTTTCCAACGATAGAAAAATATATTTTTTGATGTTATAGAGATTGAATCATA